>CAUYTI010117208.1:0-14136 GCA_963575145.1 Galago senegalensis
GCCTGTGGTCCCAGCTACTTGGGAGGCAGAGGCAAGAGACTCGCTTGAGCCCAGGAGTTGGAGGTTGCTGTGAGCTGTGATGCCATGGCACTCTACCCAGGGGGACAGCTTGAGGCTCCGTCTCAAAAAAAAAAAAAAAAAAAGAAGCAGCCAACAGAAAAAAAGTTCCCTCTATCCTCCTGCTTTGCTGCCTAAAGACTGGATATAAATTCTCTTTTACTGGGAACAACTCTGCACGCCTGTGAGCCCAGAGACAGCACTAGAGGAATCTGCAAACAAACCTTACTTCATTAGTTTCTTCCCATGTATTTACCTTCTCATGGTTCCCACCCTTGGAAACATAAAGCCACTTCCCTTTGTCCTGTCCATTCTCTACATTTTTATTGTTCTTTGTTGAAGATGCTTTTGAGTTACTTTTCATCGAAGTTTCTCCTTCACCAAGTGCGCTGTATGTGCTAATAAACTGATTTTCTCTGGTTATTGCATCTTTTTGTTACTGGGGTCCTCCCCTGCATTCTCATCCTTCACTTTTTTGCGAGCTCTAAAGACAAACCAACAACAGGTTTGATTTTGGTGGGTTTTTTCTTTTGTTTTGTTTTCACTTCAAGATTTTTGTTGTTCATTACTACCACCGGGAACCAAATGAGTGTGAAAAACCATGACCGAAAAAAGGGAAGTTGCAACATTATCTAACCCAGTTTCTGACTAAGTAAAGGACAGGTGGAAAAGAATTTTAGAATTTGTCCCCTTACTTTTACAGGGGAGGAAAAGGTGAAGTTTTCCTTTTGCTTCACTCTCTTGCTCCATATTTAGGTGTAAATTCTGGTGCAACAATAAGTATCCATTAGGTGCAGGCAACAATTTACATGTTTCAGAACCCCCAGAACTTTTTCTTGCACAGGCAGAATCTTTTGTGCAAAGCGGAGACCAATATAATCTCAAGGGAGTTAGTAACCTTCTTTTGGAAAGAGTACATGAAAAAACCTCAACTGCAGATGAAATTTAAAATCGTGAGCCACCACAGTGGCTCATGCCTGTAATCCTAGCACTCTGGAAGGCTGAGACCAGAAGATCCCTTGAGGCCAGCAGTTTGAGAGCAACCTAAGCAAGAGAGAGACTCCATCTCTACAAAATGTACTAGATGGGCATGGTGGCCCATGCCTGTAGTCCTAGCTATTTGGGAGGCTGAGAGAGAAGGATGGCTTGAACCCAGGAGTTTGACATTGCAGTGAGCTATGATAATTGTATTCTAGCCCAGGAGATGAGACTGTATCTGGAAAAAAAGAAATTTAGAATTGTAATGTGCACAACTATGATTTAATTTAAAAAATTTTTAAAAAATAAAAAATAAAAGAAATTTAGAATTGGCAGAAGAGTATATGTAAAGGCCTAGCATCCTATAAAGAAACAGGATTAGGAGAAAATTAGCAATTTTTTTTTTTTTTAGACGGAGCTTCAAACTTTCTGCCTGGGTAGAGTGCAATGGCATCACAGCTCACAGCAACCTCTAACTCCTGGGTTCAAGTGATTCTCCTGCCTCCGCCTCCCAAGTAGCTGGGATTACAGGCACCTGCCACAACACCCAGCTATTTTTTGGTTGCAGCAGTCGTTGTTTGGCGGGCCTGGACTGGATTCTAACTCGTCAGCTCAGGTGTATGTGGCTGGCGCCTTAGCCACTTGAGCCATAGGTGCCAAGCCAAATTTGCAATTTTTTAAGAATTTGAGTTTCAGGGCAGTGCCTGTGACTCAGAGGAGTAAGGTGCCAGCCCCGTGTGCCGGAGGTGACGCATTCAAACCCAGCCCAGGCCAAAAACTGCAAAAAAAAAAAAAATAATAAGAATTTGAGTTTCAGAAAGCAATATCTTTAAAATTAAAAGGAACTAAAGAATGCTGATTTTGGAAAATTGTGCCTAAGAATTTGAGAATTTTGCATTATAAATTCTTCATAATTGAATTGGGTTACGAGTACCTACCCAGGAGAGGAGTAGTTCCCTTTGGGAGAAAGGGGTCAACTTGGACTGAAGTCAAAAAAGCCCTTGTTCTTCTGTGACTAGAGACATTACTCTGGTATTAAGTATCCCACCTGCTACCTGAAGAAAATAAAAAGGATAAATTTTTTTCTTTAAGAATTGAAGGCGGCTCGATGCCTGTGGCTCAAGCAGCTAAGGTGCCAGCCACATACACCTAAGGTGGCGGGTTTGAATCCCCAGCCCGGGCCCGCCAGACAACAGTGATGGCTGCAACCAAAAAATGGCTGGGTGTTGTGGCAGGCGCCTGTGGTCCCAGCTACTTGGGAGGCTGAGGCAGGAGACTCACTTGTGCCCAGGAGTTGGAGGTTGCTGTGAGCTGTGATGCCATGGCACTCTACCCAGGGGGATAGCTTGAGGCTCTGTCTCAAAAAAAAGAATTGAAGGCTCTGTGTCTGTGGTTCAAGTGGCTAAGGCGCCAGCCACATACACCTAAGGTGGTGGGTTCAAATCCAGCCCGGCCTGCCAAACAATGACGGCTGCAACCAAAAAAATAGCCAGGTGCTGTGTCAGGCGCCTGTGGTCCCAGCACTTGGGAGGCTGAGGAAGGAGACTAGATCAAGCCCAGGAGTTGAAGGTTGCTCTGAGCTGTAATGCCATAGCACTCTACCCAGGGGGATAGCTTGAGGCTCTGTCTCAAAAAAAAAAAAAAGGATTGACGTCATTTTGTTCTGTCTCCTACTCTGAAGTTCAGTGGTATGATCATAGTTCACTGCAGACTCAAATTCCTGGGCTCAAGTGATCCTCCTGTCCCAGACTCCTGAGTAGCTGGGTCTATAGGCATGTGCCCCTATGCCAAGCTAATTTTTTCTTTCTTCCTTTTGTTTTCTTAAGGAGACGGGATCTCACTATGTTGTCCAGGCTGTTCTCAAACTCTAAGCCTCAAGTGATCCTCTCACCTCAGCCTTCTGAGTTACTGGGATTATAGGCATGAGCTAAAATAATGGTTTGTGTGATTTTGTAGCAAATTTAGTAAATTAGATAGCAATTTAAGTCCTAGGAGAGCTGTGGATTGAATCATGAAGTAGGTAAAGCCTATATTGTCTCTTTTCTAATGCTCCCTTTCATGTTCCCCTATTCTCCAACATCTTGTATTTTCCAAATCCTTCTCACTTCACTAATCTCTAGTAATGTATTCCTCTCTAAGTTATAGTTTAAAAGTGGATTCTTAAACACCAAAAATACATAAGGAAGTAAAGGAAAGACTAGTGGCAGAATTCAGGCAACATGGCAACTCAGAGAAGAGATATCTCTACCTGAATGAGACATTCTAATGAGAGATTCTAATATTCTTCTGGTTTCTATTTAAGAATGTTTAGTCACTGCCACACAATCCTCTATAATTGCCATTGACTCACTTATTATATAAATTATAGACATCTCGTTAAGTTCTTGCTTGTATTTCATTTCTTCTAAGCAAAATTGCCAGGATCTATAATGAGTATTATTTATACTGGACTGAAACTCACTCCCATTATTCTTCCACTCCCAGACTTCATTGCCTTTGTCTTCTACTTCTGATAAACCTTCACTCAAAAGACCTAGGCATCTACCCTGCTGACCCTGATTCAGACTTGACTGAATAAAATATTAACTGATTCATATCAAATGAAAGGGGGACACTATAATCTGAGGAGAGTCTTCATGTACTCAGCAGAAGTGAGGAGATGACATAATCCTGAGATGGGCACCAACGGTACACACTAGACCACTTTGAACCAGCTCTGTGCTTACACAACTGGTAAACCCAGAAATCAGTAGCCAATGACGCCGCTCGGAGACTTTGCTTTCCTAACATGGAATATAGTTTACCCTAATTTGGCTTCAAAAACGTTTTCCCTTTCCAAAGCCTCATTCATTCCCAAGAGCTGACCTCAAGTGCTTAAGAGAGTAAACACTTTTTCACTAATCTATGGTCTTTAAGGATCTTTATGCTTTTCTTTGACATCTTAGTGAAAGAAAAAGGCTTTATCTCTTTTCAAAGAAATTTCAGGTGTGAAGGAACAGGGAAGTGCATTTATTTGAGGATCAGAGTAGTGAACAGGAAAAACTTCCCTGGGCTCTGAAATGTTACTTGTCTAATTATAAGTTTCTTGACTGAGTAAAATAATCCTGAATAATCCTAGGATTATAGTAAGTTGAGAATCACTAAATCTTCTGTTCTACCATTACCAAAAAATTGGTCAAGTTAGCATGTTGTTCTTTTATTATTAATCCAATATTTTTATTTGCTCCCCAAATAGAAAAATTAGAATATAGAATATATTTTTCATACTATACACACCCTCAGAGGTGCAGCAGGTACACTATTGATCTGTGCTTGGCTTTTATTTGTTTAGCATTCATGAAATATGCTAATAAACTAAACTTAAGAAAGTATAGGGAACATTATTTTATTCCTTAAAAAGTCCACTCCAGCTTTCTGTATGTATATGGTTAATGCCCTAGGAGCTTTTTTATTTTTATTTTATTTTATTTTATTTTTTTGAGACAGAGCCTCAAGCTGTCCCCCTGGGTAGAGTGCTGTGGCGTCACAGCTCACAGCAACCTCCAACTCCTGGGCTCAAGCGAGTCTCCTGCCTCTGCCTCCCAAGTAGATGGGACCACTGGCACCCACCACAACGCCTGGCTATTTCTTTCATTGCAGCCATCATGGTTGTTTGGCAGGCCCAGGCTGGATTCGAACCTGCCACCTTAGGTGTATGTGGCTGGTGCCTTAGCCACTTGAGCCACAGGCACCGAGCCCCTAGGAGCTTTTTAAAATTATACTGAAATAGCTTCATACCTACAATGTCAGCTGAGATTTTTGGCTATTGATGACAATGAAGGACTATTAACCCACGTATACCAGAGGTTGAAATTTTTGAATTTTTTGCATGACTTTCTGACAAACGCCCAGCAAGCCAATATCTTCAGCAGTGACTAACTGACTAACTCTGTGACCCAGGTGATTAACATGTACCTTCAGGAGGCAGACGTGTAAAAAATTGGTCCTCATCAGTGACCTTGAGCAGTAGGATATGAATGACTCCTATGTCACTACCATTCCAATAATGAAACATAAGGCACAAATGGGTTAAGAAGCAGGTTAAGTTTCACTTCTGTATGGTTTATATACAAAGTTATCCATTAGAGGTAGAGAAATCTGTGTATACATGGGGGCAGCAGGTACATGGGAACTCAGTACTTTCTGTTCATTTTTGCTGTGAACCTACAATTGTTCTAAAAAATAAGCTTTAGGCTGGGTATAGTGGCTCATACCTGTAATCCTAGCACTCTGGGAGGCCAAGGAAGGAGGATCACTTGAGCTCAGAAATTTGAGGCCAGTCTGAGCAAGAGAAAGACCCCATCTCTACTAAAAATAGAAAACTTGGTCAGGCATCGTGGTGGGCAACTGAATTCCCAGCTACTCTCAAGGCTGAGGCAAGAAAATTCCTTGAGCCTAGGAGTCTGAGGTTGCTGTGAAATAGGCTGATGCCAGGGCACTCTAGCCTGAGTCAACAGAGTGAGACTTTGTCTCAAAAGTAAAATAAAATAAAATAAAAAGTCTACTAAGAAAAAAAGTTACCAACCAGGCAAGGTGACGCATGCCTGTAATTCTAGCACTCTGGGAGACCAAGGCATGAGGATGTCTGTTCAAGACCAGCCTGCGCAAGAATGAGACCCTGGCTGGGAGCAGGGGGTCACACCTGTAATCCCAACACCATGGGAGGCTGAGAAGAGAGAATTGCTTCACTCAGGAGTTTGAAACTCGCCTGAATGAGAGTGAGACCCTGACTCATGAAAGAAATGGAAAAACCCAGCTGGGCACTGGAGTGAGCGCCTGTAATCCCTGTGGCTTCCGGAGGCTGAGGCAGCAGGATGCCCACTGCCCAGTCTGAGGTTTCAGTGAGTTATGACGCCATTGCACTCTGCTCAGGGGCATAGAGTCGGACTCTGTCTCAACAACAACAAAAGCAAATCAAAATGAAAAATAAGCAAGGAAATTTTAAAAAAAGAATGAGACTCTGTCTCTATAAAGAAAAATAAATTCTAAAAAAAAGAAAAAAGAAAAGAAAAGAAAAGGATTATCCAAGTCAGAGTGAGAGAACAAAGAACTGATTATAGAGGGTCTTTCCTTGTCTCCATTTTGACACAAATAGAAGTTAACAGTTATCGAGCTGTTGACATTAGGATAGATACTGTACCATGTGATTCTCCTGCTAGTGCCCAGACTGTTATCTGCCACCAAATAACCTTCAATTTTCACTTGGGTATTTGACTCCCTAGCATAAAGACTTCATTTTCTAGCCATACTTGCAGGGGGGTGTGCCAAGTGATTAAATTTCTGGCACAGAAATAAGACACAACTAGAATCGGTAAGTATTTTTTCTGGGCAATATACTCAAAGAGTATATTTTTTTTAATACTTTTAATACTTTAATACTTTTTTTTAAAATCCCCTTCCTCTTAATAGGTTGGCAATTATGCTGTATTCCCACAACTACCTGAAAGCATCCTTTTCAGCTAGCTATGGCCACAGGATTACGTTCTAACGAGTAAGTGTAAGCTAAGGGATCATCTCATATACTTTTGGATAATTGTTCTTAAAGGGAGATGGCATGGTCTTTGCACCTTTGTTGTTTCTATAGACTAGAAGCTTCAACAAATTTTTTTAGGAAGATCTTTTAGGATGGAAGAGTGATAGGATAGAAAAAGACTGAGTCTTTGAGGACTGTGGAACTGCTTTTAGGTTCTGCTTTATACTTTCAAATTACCCAGACATGAAAAAGAAACTTCCATCTTGTTTAAACGTTGACTGTCTCACAGTTTCTATGTTTCATGCTAAATAGATTCCCAACAGGCACAGAATTAAACACTTGGAAGAGGGGTACTATATCAAATATGATAGAAAATAAAAAACATGGTACTAGACTTAGAAGTTGGGTGACAGGTCATGTATGGCAGGCTGGTAATTTGATGACAAACATGTAACTGCTTTAGCATGAAAAGGAGATGACCAGGGCAGCACCTGTGGCTCAAAGGAGTAAGGTGCCGGCCCCATTTGCCGAAGGTTCAAACCCAGCCCCAGCCAGAAATTGCAAAAAAATGAAAGAAAAGGAGATGACCACATGTTGACAGAAGTTTTGGGTTTAAAGGAAATGACAGGAAACATTGATGATTATTGTGTGTATTGGTGCTTCGTGCTTTCAGAAAGCCTTATAGGTAAGGAAACGGCAGCAGAGAGCAGAGAATGGTAGGGACTAGCTTTGCTAAAAGGGGTGCTGTCTGAGGCATGCAACTGAAGTTGACAATTTGGACCACTGCGGTGATAAAACGGCAAATGCTTTTGCACCCTAAACTGAACCACTTACAAGCAGTGGCTAAAAGCCTACGACCTTAGCAAGAGAGAAAACTAGTGCTTCTGCATACAGAAGCATCAACTTGCTGGCAAAGAATAGATTAAAGATATTTTTCTTCTACCCAAGTCTGTTTCAAATGACTTCAGGGTAACTGCCATTAAAATGAGAGATAAAAAGACCTGGTGCCTGTGACTCAACTGGCTAAGGCGCCAGCCACATACACCTAAGGTGGCGGGTTCGAATCCAGCCCAGCCTGCCAAACAACAATGACGGCTGCAACCAAAAAAAATAGCCAGGCATTGTGGCAGGTTCCTGTGGAGACTCGCTTGAGCCCAGGAGTTGGAGGTTGCTGTGAGCTGTGATGCTACAGCACTCTACCTAGGGGGACAGCTTGAGGCTCTGTCTGAAAAAAAAAAAAGGGGACAGAGATAAATGATAGACAGAGTATTATAACCAATAAGTAAAAGACCAGTCTTCAGTCTTTGAAAAAGAAAAAAAGAAAAGAAAAGAAACTATGCCTAGATATGATCTTTGGCCGTGAGTATAAGGAGAGGGAATTGGCAAAGTAAATAAAAAAGGAATTCCTACTTGAGAGAATTATATGCCTATAAAAATCTATGACTATTCAACCCCTAAAGCAAGCCTGTACAAAAAAGGAAATGGGCTGAACAATGTATCTCCCAAGAAATGCATCACTCTCCAAAGCCAATGTCAGACATGGTCATGGAGGATGCTGCTCACGGAGGAACTCCTCAGTTAGAAAAGCTAACAACTATGAAGAATTATTAGAAGTTAGTCTTCTGTGGCTGCTGTAACAAAATACCCCCAGATTGGTGGTTTATACAACAGTAAATTTATTTTCTCATGGTTCTGGAGGCTAGAAGTTCAAGATCAAGTTATCAGCAGGTTTAGTTTCTCCCAAGGTCTCTCTCCTTGGCTTGCAGATGGCCACCTTCTTGTTTTGTCTTTACATAGCCTGTCCTCTGTGCATGTGCATCTCTGGTATGGCTTCCTCCTCTTTATTTATTTAGTGAGACAGAGTCTAATTATCTCATCCTTGGTAGAACTCTGTAGCATCACAGCTCACAGCAACCTCCAACTCCTGGGCTTAAGTGATTCTCTTGCCTCAGCTTCCCAAGTAGCTAGGACTACAGGCATCCACCACAATGCCTGGCTATTTTTGTTGTTGTTGTTATCATTGTTGTTTTGCAGGCCTGGGCCAGGTTCGAACCCACCAGCCCCAGTATATGTGGCCAGCCAGAGCCCTAACCACTGAGCAACGGAAGCTGCGCTTCTCTTCCTCTTCTTACCTTTTACAGTTTGTTTTTTTCTTTTTTGGCCAGGGCTGGGTTTGAACCCACCACCTCCAGCATATGGGGCTGGCACCCTACTCCTTTGAGCCACAAGGACTACCTCTTCCTCTTATAAAGATACCAGTCATAGTGGGTTAGGGCCCCACCCTTATGATCCTATTTAACCTTAATTACCTCATCTCCAAAACCAGTCACATTAGGGTTTAGGGCTTCCACAAATAAATTTTAGATGGAACACAATTCAGTCCCTAACTAGGACCGTAAATGAAAGAGTTCCTCACAGCACAATCAAGGGCTACCAGGTCAAGGAACTGATCAAAGAACTCTATGCTCAGTGCTGGGAGTCTCTGCAATTACTGCTCAGCGGGGTTTGGTAATTTCTATGGAACAGTGCCAGTGAGTACTGTATGTTTCCTATTTTTCTCTTATCCAATTGAAATTGTTTTTCTTTCTTTTTTTTTTTTTGAGACAGAGCCTCAAGCTGTCACCCTGGGTAGAGTGCTGCGGCGTCACAGCTCATAGCAACCTTAAACTCCTGGGTTTAAGTGATTCTCTTGCCTCAGCCTCCCAAGTAGCTGGGACTACAGGCGCCGGCCACATGCCTGGCTATTTTTTAGTTGTAATTGTCATTGTTGTTTGGTGGGCCTGGGCTGGCTTTGAACCCCCCAGCTCTGGTATATGTAGCTAGTGCCTTAGCCACTTGAGCTATAGGTGCCAAGCCTGAAATTTTAACTAAGGTTGTTCTCTTCCTGTTTCTCCATTACAAAGCTTATTAAGTATGAGTGAGGAGGTAAGACAAATAACTTTTGACTTATGAGTTTCTGGACTAGTAGAGCCTTTACATCTAGATAAAGATGGAGATGACTGGATATTGCCCAGAATTTCCAGACTTAGAAGCTAAGGCAGTAACAAGATGAAATTTTGGAGTCCTCTCTTCCAAGGAGGTTTTTTTAGTTTGTTTGTTTATGTTTTTTGTGGAGTTTTTTTTTTGTGTGTGTGTGTGTGGTTTTTGGTCGGAGCTGGGTTTGAACCCACCACCTCTGGCATATGGGGCTGGTGCCCTATCCCTTTGAGCCACAGGCGCCACCCCATGTCTTTTTTTTTGAGACCGAGTCTCACTATGTCACTCTTAGTAGAGTGCTGTGCTGTGATGTCACAGCTCACAGCAACCTCAACTCTTGAGCTTAAGTGATTCTCTTGCTTCAGCCTCCCAGTAGCTGGGACTACAGGCACATATCACAACATCCTGCTCTTTTTTTGTTATTGTTGTCATTGTTGTTTAGTGGGCTGGGGCTGGGTTTGAACCCACCAGTCCCAGTGCATGTGGCTGGTGCCCTAACCACTGAGCTATGGATGCCAAGCCCAAGGAGGCGTTCTTATGAAGACAGTGGTAAGGACTGTTTCTTGTGCTCTGATGTTCTTTCTCCCTCTCCCAAGTTTTAGCTGGACACATGACTGCCTGAAATGAAGTGTATACTTTACAGAGTATACTTTTCACTTGCAGCTATGTGTGTTTTTCAGGAATTTTTTTTTTTTTTCAGTTTTTGGCCAGGGCTGGGTTTGAACCTGCCACCTCCAGCATATGAGGCCAGCACCCTACTCCTTTGAGCCACAGGCACTGGCCCAGGAAATATTTTTTCAAAGAATGAACAAACCCTACTTTACTCTTTTCTCTTTCCTGGTGGTTGGAATGAGGACATGATTTTTGGAGCTTCATTAACCATCTGAGACAAAGATTCCTGCTGTGACTGGCATGCAAAATGATCTAAAGAGCTAGGTCCTCAGCAGTGCTGGTGGCTCAGTGAGTAGGGCACAGGCCCCATATACTGAGGGTGGAGGGTTCAAACCCAGCCCCGACCAAACTGCAACAAAAAAATGGCTAGGGCATTGTGGTGGGCGCCTGTAGTCCCAGCTACTTGGGAGGCTGAGACAAGAGAATCACCTAAGCCCAAGAGCTGGAGGTTGCTGTGAGCTGTGATGCTATTGTACTCTATAGAGGGCGACAGACTGAGACTCTGTTTCAAAAAAAATTAAAAATAAACAGATGTGGAACTGGGTTTAGAGAAATTAAGTAACATTCTTACCATCATGCAGCTAGTAAGAGGGAAGCCAAGTTATTAACCCAATCTGCCTCTTGCTAGAGCCCAAGTACTTAACCACAATACCTTAATGCTGAGGTCCCCAACCCCCTAACCTTTGACTGGTAATGGTCCGTGGCCTCTTAGGAACTGGTCTGCAGAGCATCACCGCCTGAGCTTTGCCTCAGTTTAATGAACAGCTTTGTAAAATTATCAGTTTTACTGACAGTCTATTCATCTATCTCCTCTTCAGCTCCCCAAAAGCCATAGGTAGAGTTCCACTTCAGGCCTTCAGGCTAGGGATAGGGTCCTTTTTTTTTTTTTTTTTAATTGGTGTGGTAGTTAAACGCCAAGGAAAGATTAATGCCTTGGTGCCTACTGAAACTTTAAGCTCAGTTACTAACAATTCTGAAAGAACAGGTCAGAGCCTGATATGGGGTATAAATGAAAAATGAGTCAGATGAATGGCACATTTTTGGTATTTATTAAACATATATCAACAAGGAAAGGAGAAAGAAGACAGGTGATATGAACAAGTGCTATAATGTACGTTTGGATTCTCTTACATCTTAATATTTTATAGGGAAGCAGGGTTTTTATTTTTAGGGCTAGTGTGGAAGATACTGTCAGTACCATGATCATATCCTTGCAATACTGTTTCTACACGAGACAGTGCCCTAATGCTAGCATGTGACTCTGCCTGAGGGCATTCTCTCAGCCCAGATGCAGACCAAGTTTGAAGTGCAGGAGAGTTAACCCCCCAGGGAGCAACTATAAACTAAGGACTAATTAAAAAAAAAAAAAAGAGGACAGGTAGGCCAGCTTTCTCTCCTCAGGGGGACAACTCCTACAGGTTCTCTACAAGGTTGAGCCTCACTGCCCCCAGCAGTAACTTGCTAATTAATCTAACTGGCCTAGGATCAGTTCACCTTCCTTTTACTTTCCCCTCCACTGTCATTTGCTTCCTATGATGACCTCACAAACTACTCGCATTTACATCTCTTGCTTAGGATATGCTTCTGAAAATATCTAGCCTAAGACCCCAATTACAGGGAAAGCATTCCTTCTCCAAAATAATTGGCTGAAATTCTCCATTGTTTTTTCAAGTTTGAAATTCTACCCCATTGGTGATGCATATAGGGTATCAAGTATTGACTTGGGAAATTCAAGTACCCCTTGCAGAACTACAAAGCAACTGTGATATATTTCCTTCATACCTGGGGGAAATTAGTTGGTTACATTGCTTTTCTATAACTACTATTCAACCTGGCCACAGTGTCATTCAAAAGAATCATTAACTACCACGAAGTAAGTAAATTCCTATTGCCTCCTCATTCTGCAGCATGCTTAATAGAGTTGTCTGTGTCAGAAGGAGTGTGATCTCAAGTCTGCATCAGCAATGAACAGTGGCCAGGCCTTATATAAAAACAGATCTCTGACCCATGAAGGAAATCAGAGCATGACAACTCAAACTATGGTGCTTTGGCATATTGATTTTTTTGAACTACAAGGTTAGAGAAATAGCAACTGCCTTCTCCCTTTCCCCTTTCTACCTAGAAGCAGAGCATACATTTTCCAAGAGAAAATTACCTTCCCATACCAGGAAGAAAATATTCTTATCATTGGAAATGAAGAGTTGATACCAACATTAATCTGTACCCCCAAAACCTTACTAGTATAAAGCTTCTGTTAGCTTTATAGCTTCTGTTAGCTTTCCCTAGGTATTTTCCAGTCAATTCCATACAATTTACTACCCCTAGAAACCCAAATACCTATTTGTCATCTAGTCACATCTCCACAATTTATCTCCTTTTGTTAAAATGGTATATAAGCTCCTGAGTCAAACCACATCTTTGAGGTTTCTCACTACTTCTCTGTAAAGTTCTTTGTGCCATGTAAAAATATTAATATAAAATTATTTATTTTTACCCTTTTAATTTATCATTTGTCAGCTTAATTTGCAGTTCCTAGGTTCATAATACAAGAAGGTAGAGAAAAGTTTTTCCTGCCTTCACTGACAACATGCAGCAACCAGTTGAGGAAACCAATTGCTTCCAGTACAGGAAGACAGTCTGCTCTAAGTCAGACTTATAGGAAGCAGACTGCTATCTCTAGTGATAGTCTAAAGGGCTGAACAGTTTTTCCTTGTGACAATAAGCTAAGATAGTCAGGACTTGATTAATAACTGACAGCTTCCTGAACTTTTGTCCTGCTTCCAACTTAGGACCAATTAGAGAAATATGTAACTCTAAATAATTACATAGGATTCCTCACTTCTAGTTTGTCTGCCCACAGCTTCCGCAGGCCAACATCCTCTAATTGGGGTTTAGCTGAAGCTTTCCTCTTTTTTTTTTCTTTTTTGAGACTGGGTCTTACTGTGTCACTCTGGGTAGAGTGCCCTGGTGACACAGCTCACAGCAACCTCAAACTCTTGGGATTAAGCAATTCTCTTGCCTCAGCCTCCTAAGTAGCTGGGAGCACAGGCTTCTGCCGCAACACCCAGCTATTTTTTTTATTGCAGTTATCATGGTTGTTTAGCAGGCCCAGGCTGGGCTCAAACCTACCAGCTTCAGTGTACCAGCAGAGCCACTTTCCCTTTTTTATACGATAAAACTTTCCTACTCTTCTGCCTGCTTTTGAGTCTCTGCCAAACTCACAAATGATAGTGGTTGATTCCCATGTTACAACAATCTCTGAATAGTCTTTGCTTGTTCTCATTTGTTTGATTTTAGTTTATTTCTCCAGACTGTCTACCCTTGTAACACTCTATTTAGGGATAGTACTTGATATTATACCTTATTCTCTCCATCCACATTGTCCTAATATGAATAGCTATTCTAGGGTTCCAAATGTAAGGATGACTTTCATTCCTAGATAGGATAGCACTTTGATGATTTTAATCTCAATGAGACAGAAGTTTTAGGGCCCCAAGAGAAAAAGTCCAGAGGATTTTACATGTCCTTTTCCCATTATGCAATGCAATCACAAAAAACAATGTTTAGATAGCACCAGTACTGCTTCTGTTCATTATCTCTTGCCTGAAGATGGGCATCTTTGTCTGAGTTTCTTAGTCCCCTGACACTGCCTGGGTTCCCTCAGTGTCTGAGATGGAAGATTGTCAAGGGACTGCTTAGAGGTTTACCAATGAGTCTCTATTAGAAACCCTTCTTTGGAAGGTGACATGATGTCTTTGGTTTTTTTTTTTTTTTTTTTTGAGACAGAGCCTCATGCTGTCCCCCTGGTTAGAGTGCTGTGGCATCACAGCTCACAGCAACCTCCAACTCCTGGGCTCAAGCGAGTCTCCTGCCTCAGCCTCCCAAGTAGCTGGGACCACAGGCGCCCGCCACAACGCCTGGCTATTTTTTTTTTTTTTTTT
>CAUYTI010117209.1:0-17896 GCA_963575145.1 Galago senegalensis
CCAACTGCTCCTGGCCTAAATATTGTTTTTGTTTGTTTGTTTGTTTGTTTTTGAGACAGAGCTTCAAGCTATCCCCCTGGGTAGAGTGCCATAGCATCACAGCTCACAGCAACCTCCAACTCCTGGGCTCAAGCGAGTCTCCTGCCTCAGCCTCCCAAGTAGCTGGGACCACAGGCGCCTGCCCCAACACCCAGCTATTTTTTGGTTGCAGCCGTCATTGTTGTTTGGCGGGCCAGGGTTGGATTCGAACCCACCACCTTAGGTGTATGTGGCTGGCGCCTTAGCCACTTAGCCACAGGTGCAGAGCCTAAATATTGTTGTTTAAACAAACACTTCACCAAAGAAGATGCACAGATAACAAATAGCACCAAAAAAGATGGGCAGCATCATTATTCATTAGGAAAATAGAAATTAAAGACCAAGATCCCACCATGCATTTATTAGAATGGAAAAATTTTAAAGAAAAGCATACAAAGTGCTAGAAAAGATGTAGAGGAAAAGGAGCTTTTACACACTGCTGGTGAAAATGTAAAATGATATAGACCACTTTGTAAAAGTTTGACAGCTTTTTTTTGAGACAAGAGTCTTGCTCTGTTGCTAGGGCAACAGTGCCACGGTGTCAGCCTAACTCACTGCAACTTCAAACTCCTTGTACTTAAGCAACCCCCTTGCCTCAGCCTCCCAAGCAGCTGGGACTGTAAGTGCCCACCAACACACCTGGCTAATTTTTCTATTTTTAGTAGAGACAGCAGGGTCTCATTTTTGCTCAGGGTAGTTTTGGGGTATTTTTAGACAGAGTTTCACTTTGTGGCCCTGGGTAGTGTGCCATGGCATCATCATAGCTCACAGCAACCTGTTTCTTGGGCTCAAGTGATTCTCTTGCCTCAGCCTCCTGAGTAGCTGGGACTATAGGTGCCCACCATAATGCCCAGCTAGTTTTTCTGTTTTTAGTAGAGACGGGGGTCTCACTTTTGTTCAGGGTGGTCTCTAGCTCCTAACCTCAAACAATCCACCTACCTTGGCTTTCAGAGTGCTAGGATCACAGATGTGGGTCATGATGATAGTTTTTTGGTTTATTTTTTTTTTTGGTCACTTTGTCATCCTTCGTAGAGTGACGTGGCATCTCAGCTCATAGGAATCTCAAACTTTTGGGCTTAAGCGATTCTCTTGCCTCAGCCTCCCAAGTAGCTGGGATTACAGGGGCCCACTGCAACGCCCGGCTAGTTTTTTGTTGTTGTAGTTATCATTGTTGTTTAAGTGACCTGGGCTGGGTTCGAAGCCACCAGCCCCGGTATATGTGGCTAGCACCCTCACCCACTGGGGTACGGGAGCCAAGCCTTTTTTTTTTTTTTTTTTTGAGACAGAGTCTCACTTACTTGCCCTCAGTAGAGTGCTGTGCCATCGCAGCTCACAGGAACCTGAAACCAATGGGCTCAAGTGATTCTCTTCTCTTAGCCTCCCATGTAGCTGGGACTACAGGCACCTGCCACAACACCCGGCTACTTTTAGAGATGAAGTCTCTCCCTGGCTAAGGCTGGTCTTGAACCTGTGAACTCAGGCAGTACACCCACCTCAGCCTCCCAGAGTGCTAGGATTACAGGAATGAGCCACCACACCCAGCCATGACAGTTTCTTAAAAAGCTAAATAAACACCTACTATACTAATCCAGGCATTCCATTCCTATTTACACAGCCATTCCATTCATATTCACACGCATTTGTGCACACACATGGAAATATATGCCCATATAAAGAATTGTACACAAATATTCATAGGAGCTTTATTTGCAATGAACAAAAACTGGAAACAACCCAAATGTCCATCAATAGGTGAATAAACAAATTGTGGTATACTAGACAATGGAATACTTCTCAGCAATAAAAGAATGAACTATTGGTATGTGCAGCACAGATGAATCACAAAACAATTACGCTGATTTAAAGAAGCCAGACACCACACTCCCTCCCCAAAAGAGTAAATAAATATTGTATGAATACAATTATGTAAAACTCTAGAAAATGCAAACTAATGTGAAAATAGCAAAAAGCACATTAGTGGTTGTGTGGGGATAAAGGGAGGCCCAGAGATGTACAGGGGAGAATAAATCGCAGAATACATGGCCACTGGCCAGTGAAGGATGTATTAACTATCTTGACTGTGATGATGGTGTTACAGGTGTATATACATGTCCAAACTTATACAACTATGCTGTTTATATATATGAACTTTATATGTCAATTATAACTCAGAGTAGTTTCTGTAAATATGAAAAGTTCTAAGTGTACCCTTCAGACATGTGCTAAGGATGTACAAGTACACATACGAATGTTTTTTGTCCTACGTACATGCGATTATGCATGTAACTTTCTCATTTAACATTATATGCAGATCTCTTTCTATATTAGCAGAAATGGTTTCTCTTTTTTTAAAACAGCAACATAGTATGTGTAAGGATGTACTATGATTGATGGGCATTTAGATTATTTCTAATGTGCTATTATAATGCTGACATGAACATATTTTGTAAATACAAGGTGTCCGTCAAGTTCGTGTGCAATTTAAAATTGTTGGCTGTATTTTGCCAACAATTTTAAACTGCACACAAGCTTTATGTATTTAAAACTTAAATCTGCCGTGTTATTCTTTTAAAAACCTGCCTCAGAAACTACATCATACCATTACAATTAATAAATGAATTTAGCCAGGTCACTGAATACAAACATATATTAATCAGTATTTCTTTAAAATAACATCAAAAACAACCCCCAAATGCCTAGAAATGAAATCCAACAAGAGGTACCTGCATAACATTAAAGAATAAGTGAAGGGATACACTATGTTCCTAGGTTAGAGGATATCAATTGTGTAAAGATGTTCTCCACTGCCCCCCACCTTTTTGAGACAGAGTCTCATTCTGTTGCCAGGTTAGAGTGCCATGCCATTAGCATAGCTCCAGCAACCTCAAACACCTCAAAATCTTGGGTTCAAGAGATCCTTCTGCCTCAGCCTCCCAAGAAGCTAAGACTATAGGTATCTTCCACCACACTTGGCTAATTCTTTTCTTTTTTCTTTTTTTTTTTTTGAGACAGTGTCTTACTATGTCACCCTGGGTAGAGTGCCATGGCGTCACAGCTCACAGCAAACTAACTCTTGGGCTTAAGTGATTCTCTTGCCTCAGCTTCCCAAGTATCTGGTACTACAGGCACCTGCCACAATGCCTGGCTACTTTTTGATTGAAGCTGTCACTGTTGTTTGGCAGGCCGGGGCTGGATTTGAACCTGCCAGCTCCAGTATATGTGGGTGGTGCTCTAGCCACTGAGCTACAGACACCCAGCCACTTGGCTAATTTTTCTATTTTCAGTAGACACGGTGGTCTCCCTCTTGCTCAGCCTAGTCTCGAACTGAGCTCAAGAGATCCTCCCACCTTGGCCTCCCTTAGTGCTGGGATTAGGGGAATGAGCCATAGCACATAACCAATTCTCTTCAAATTGATTTAGAGAGTCAGTAAAGTCCTAATCAAAATCCCAGCACACAACGTGTTTTTGTTGTGCCTGTTGTTATTGAAATTAACAAACTGATTTTTAAATGTATATGTATACATAAGCACAACCAGTACAAGCCAAGTGCTATGACCCCAGCTGCTACCCAGGAGTCTAATGAGCACTTGAGCTCAGGAGTTCAGGACAAGGCTGAGTGAACCCTGCCTCGAAGAAAAATAAATAAAAACTGAGAAGGAAAAAAATGCAATCTTGAAGATCAATAAATCAGGAGGACTCACATTGCCAAGTAGAGTTATTTTAAACTACAGTGTGGCGTTGGCACCAAGACAAAAAGTCCCAGAAGCAGTAAGGTCAATTAGATATCCGTATGAAAAAAAGTCTCACTTTTGCCCTCAGTCGTGTGCTGTGGCATCATAACTCACAGCAACCTCAAACTCTTGGGCTCAGGTGATCCTCTTGCCTCAATTTTCTTTTTTAGTAAAGATGGGTCTCACTCTTGCTCAGGTTTGTCTCAACCTCCTGAGCTCAAGCAATCTGCCAGCCTCAGATTCCCAGAGTGTTAGGATTACAGGTGTGAGCCACTGAGAGTGGCCATGAAAAAAAATTTAACATCTCCCTCCTATCATGCACAAAATAGATTCTAGATGATCCTAGATCTAGATAGGATAAAATAATGTTTTTAGAAAATAACATAAATCAATAACATAATCTCGGAGTAGACAAATATTTCTTAAACAAGACATATAAAGTGCTTAAACAAAAAAGATGGATACAATAGACTGTATTAAAATTAAGGTTTCTGTTTATCAAAAAAAAAATCATTAAGAGATGAAGACCAAGCATGGTGGCTCAGCCCTCTAATCTCAGCACTTTGGGAGACTGAGGTGGGTAGATCACTGGAGGCCAGGGGTTTGAGGCCAACATGGACAACATAATGAGGACCACTCACCTCATCTCTACAAAAAGTAAAAAAAATAGCCAAGGTGTAGTGGCATATGCCTGTAAGTACTATCTATTCAGGAGGCTGAGACAGGAGGACTGCTTGAGCTCAGAAGTTTGAGGCTGCAGTGAGCTATCATTATACCACTGCACTCCAGCCTGGGCCATAGAGTGAGACCTCATCTCTAAAATAAAAAATACTAAAAAAAAAAAGTAACAATGAAAAAGCAGGATACAGAATGGGAAAAACTATTAGCAATAACAACTCGAAAAATGTACTTTTTTTCCTAAATACTTAAAGACCACTTATAAATCAATATACAACGACAACAAAACAGAAAAACAAGCAGAAGTGGATATTAAAAAAAGAGAATACTCAAACATTCAATATATTAAAAAGCGCTCAACCTCATTAGTCACCTGGGAAAAGCAAGCTAAGTCCAGAATTAATCTACTACATATCCACCAGAATGGTTGTAACTAGAGTAACCATACCAAATGTCAGGCTGTGGATGGAACAAGTGGTGTACTCTCATATACTGCTGGTAAACTGTAAAACAGTACAACCAGTTTGGAAACGTCTTTTGCAGTTACCTATTAAAGCTGAACATGTGCATCCTCAGTGACACTGCAATTCCATTCTTAGTTATACATGCAACATAAAGGTACACAGCGAATACATGTCCAAAAATGTTCATTATATTATTTGCAACATCCAGAACTTGAAAACAACCCAGTGCCCATACACAGAACACTGGTGTACTAAGGCAACAGAATACTGCATACCACAAAACACACTATTACGGACAATGACACAGATTAATCCTACAAACATACCTATTCAGAGAAAAAATAAAACCTAGAAAATGATGAACGACTCCTTTAATGTCAAGTTCAAAAACAGGCAAAATAATTGATTACAAATACTGGTTTCCATTTTGAGGGAAGGGCTTAATCACTAAGAGGGGACATGCAATCTTCTAGGATGTTTTTCCTATTTCTTGTTAAGAGTAGTGGTTATATGGTGTATTCCCTTGATGAAAATTCATTCAACTATACACCTTTATGTTTTTCTGAATGTTACACTTTAATAAAAGCTTATATAAAAAAATACCTACAAATGTAAAAAAAAATCCCAAAAGGGCGCCAACCACATACACAGAGGCTGGCAGGTTCGAACCTGGCTCAGGCCAGCTAAAGCAACAATGACAACTGCAACAAGAAAAATTGCCAGGCGTTATGGTGGGCACCTGAAGTCCCAGCTACTTCGGAGGCTGAGGTAAGAGAATTACTTAAGCCTAAGAGTTTGAGGTTGCTGTGAGCTGTGATGCCATAGCACTCCACCCAGGGTGACAGCTTGAGACTGTCTCCAAAAATAAAACAAGGGCGGTGCCTGTGGTTCAGAGAGTAGGGAGCCGCCTCCATATACCGTGGGTGGTGGGTTCAAACGCAGTCCCGGCCAAACTGCAATAACAACAAAAATAGCCAGGTGTTGTGGTGGGGTCCTGTAGTCCCAGCTACTTGGGAGGCTGAGGCAAGAGAATCGCCTAAGCCTAAGAGCTGGAAGTTGCTGGGAGCTGTGACGCCACCGGTGAGACTCTTGTCTCTTAAAAAAAAAAAAAAAACAAAACAGTATATAAGACCGTTGCCAGGGGCAGCGCCTGTGGCTCAAAGGAGTAGGGCGCTGGCCCCATATGCCAGAGGTGGCAAGGTTCAAACCCAGCCCCAGCCCCAAAAACTGCAAAAAAAAGAACATTACCACATATCCTCAGCACACAGGATATCAGATAAATCTAACCTTTGCCAATTATAGCAGGTAGACCTGGCGTATCTTCTTTTGGTTTGTATCTTAATAAAAAACAAGGTTTAAGAAAATTTTCTTAAAGGTTTGTTCCTAGAATTCTTTTGAAAACAAAGAATTCAGTATTTTGAAAGTATTCAATCTTTTGAAAACAAAGAATTCAGAGAGTTCAGTATTTACTGTGGCCTAATACTCTGGCTACAATGTGCCAGGAATGGAAAAGAAACCTAAGGTGCTGAAATTAAATCTCATCCCAACCCTATAGCACCAGAATTTTATATAGCAAACTAGAAACAAATAATATGAGACAGAGGTACGAGTACCAACACCAGGAGTTGCACCATGACTAGAAATGATGGGATAGCTCTAGGTGGGGAAGAAAGCTCCTGGACATGGTTCCCAGTGCCCGGGTTGTACAATTACACATTCGTTTCAATTGTGTGTCAAACAGCTGTCAAAAAGCAAGGGTTTGGGGCTGGGCACTGTGGCTCACACCTGTAATCTTAGTACTCTGGGAGGCCAAGGCAGGTGGATTGCTTGAGCTCAGGAGTTCGAGACCAGCCTGAGCCAAGAGCGGGATCCAGTATCTAAGAACTAGTCAGGCCTTGCAGCAGGCCACCTGTATCCCAGCTACTTGGGAGGCTGAGGCAAGAGAATCGCTTGAGCCCAAGTTTGATGTTACTGTGAGCTATAATGGCACAGCACTCAACCCTAGGGTGACTGACAGCCTCAAGAAAAAGGTTTGTTTTTTGAGACAGTTTCACTCTGTCATCCTGGGTACGGTGATATGGCATCATATAGCTCATAGCAAACTCCAACTCCTAGGTTCAAGCCATGCTCTTGCTTCAGCTTCCCAAGTAGCTCGTACTATAGGCACTCACCACAATGGCCAGCTAGTTTTTCTATTTTTAGTGGAGATGAGGAGTCCCATTCTTGCTCAAGCTGGACTTGAAATTCCAGAGCTCAAACAATCTACCTGCCTTGGCCTCCTAGAGTGCTAGGATTACAGGCAAGAGCCACAGCATTCGGCCTAGAAAACAAAGGATTTTTAAAGAAAAACAACTGTCAGCTCTTCCTCATCTGTAGCAGGCCTATACCTACAGCCTAGCATAGCACAGTGAGCTGACGGTACTAGAGTGCCTGCCCTGGGTCCTTCCCAATGCAGGAACTAAGGAATCATTGGACTTTTCTCAAAAGGCAAGAAGTAATGCACTTTAGAAATATGTCCACAAAATGTAGCTACCAATGAGTTTGAGCTTAAGGTACTAGGATTTTGGTTCTCCAGGAAACTGTCACAGCACTGAGACAACTTGAGATCCATAATCATTAGTTATCTGTGCAAACTGTGGCTCTACTTGCCCAAGATAAACTATTTTAAATCGCTCTAACTGTAAAAATACTGGGTTTTAAAAATTTCCCATACTAGATATTTTAATCCCATACTAGATTTTATTTTGCCAAAACACTTAAGACAGTAGCCATTTGAACCCTAAATAATCATTTGTACAGTGTTTCCTCAACTCTAATACACTGGAGAATTAACAAGCACTAACAGCTTTTCTGAGAAGACATATATCAACTATAAAACATACCTCAAAAATGTTGAAATACTTATAAATGATCACTTTGGAACAGTTAAAATACAGTGTCCCAATAAAATATTGAATTTTGCTAAAGAGCAAAAGGTAGAATAGCTTACTGGTTAAGAACACAGGCTCTTTTATTCATGTGAAACTCAAGTTTCAATGCTATTAGCTGTGTGATTTGGCAAAGTTCCTTAACTTATCCCTACTCAGCTACTTTCAAAATACAAGCAACTAATTATCACCAAGCATCTATATGTTGGATTCTAGACTCTGCTTCATATTGAGCACAGTGACTAGTATATTACTGATATTCAATGTTGCTAAATATTAGTTGTCACTATCCGTTACAACCTAGTAAGAAATGGGACAAGACAGTGTGTAATTTTCTTAATCCAGGTTATATTTGCCTATCACTTCCTGTAAAAGTACTAAGGACTTCTTTGTAGGAATTCCAGATTTCTAGAGATCCCCACAAACTATCACTCATTACAGTTTTCAAAAGAAAATAAAGAGCTTATAATCCACCCACCTCGGTCTTCCAGAGTGCTAGGATTACACACATGAGCCACTGCACCTGACCAATGCCTTGATTTTGGACTTCTATCCTCCAGAACTGTAAGAAAATAAATTTCTGTTGTTTAAGCCAAAAAAAAAAAGAGAGAAAGAGCTTAAATCCAATTTTTCAGCATGCTCACTCACACTCTACACCAGCTAATTTGGGATTTTGTTTCTAAAACTTGATGCATTTGCCTGAGACAGAAGCCAATTTAAATGTTTACATTTATCCAACCAATTTCCCCTTTCAATAATCGAACTTAAAATCCACTTTCATCTTCCTGTAGCAACAAAATACAACTTTGGACATTTGCTTTTCTGACCATATCCCAGAACACAGCATTGAGTATAAACCCATTTATTGTTGCTGGATTTTAGAAAACCTCTCAGTTTAAAACATTTTCTTCTCAAGGTAAAGTACTGTTAAAACTTGAACCAACCTCCCTTTCACAAATGCACTATTCTCCCTGGGTGCAAAATTTTTTTTTCTCCTTTCCAAAACTGCAGCACCTCTTGGCACAGCATCTTCAATTTGCTGACTACATATATTTAAGTCAACATAGCCAACTAAGCAAAACATTATCACATGATGCAAGCAACTGGATGGTTTGGTACTGTCTCATTACAAGAAATTAAAATGGACCACTTCCACAAGCCAGGCTATTTTGAAAATATACTATTAATTGTTTATTGGAACTTTTCAAATTCATTCACAAATTAGTGTCCAGTGTGGGAGCAGCCAGAAAAACCCTGCACATCATGAATGGTTTCTTTAAAAGCCTGCAATAGGCTTTTTAAGTATTTCTTCAATTTTGGCCCTAGACACATTAGCTATGTGGTCACTTCATGCTGGAAATCTATCATCAGAGTTGCAACAAATGGATAATAGACTGATTTATGTACAATCATCTCCAACCCTCTGATGGATAAGCAAAACACAATTGTTTAAACTAATTGCTAGTGTGTACTTACGATAAAATAAATCACTAATCTGTTAATTTCCTAATTCTTTGCTATTAAGGACTTATAACCCCAAGCTACACTAGTAGTAGCAACACCTCATTTTAGATTAAGAGTGGAGTGTCCTGAGGAAGCATTTACCAGTTTAAAAAAATGTACATTTTCTCATACAGGAAATCTAGAAATGTATCTTACAGATAACACATACAAATATCAAGACAGAAACTACTGGAGGCATGTTTACTGCAGTACCTTTTATAATAGCAAGGTTGGAACACCCAAAGGTAGTAAATTAGCATCAATATTATGCAGTGAGACAGACCTAAATGTTTAACACATAAAGATCTGTAAGACATTAAATATTTATACACACGGATGCATAAACTACTTCTAAAGAAACGTCCTCCATTGGGTGTTTCTTTTTTTTTTTTTTTTTTGAGACAGAGCCTCAAGCTGTCGCCCTGGGTAGAGTACTACGGCATCACAGCTCACAGCAACCTCCAACTCCTGGGCTCAAGCGATTCTCCTGCCTCTGCCTCCCAAGAAGCTGGGACTACAGGTGCCTGCCACAACGCCCAGCTATTTTTGGTTGCAGCCATCATTGTTGTTGTTTGGTGGGTCCAGGCTGGATTCGAAACTGCCAGCTTAGGTATATGTGGCTGGCGCCTTAGCCTCTTGAACCATAGGCGAAGAGCCCATTGGGTGTTTCTGCTAAGAAGGACCGCTAAGCCAATGTTTTACAATGTGTACATGTATCACTAAGAATGGGTCTAACGATCCTTCTCTGCCTCTGCCACTCAAAAGAGTTTTACCTTAAGATTAATTACTCTAATATATGCAGCCTTACTTGGTTGTACAACCCCAAATTCCATGCTAGAAAATGACCCATAATTACACTTTGTATTAAATACTCATGTTGTACTTTAATGATTAAAATAAATACCGTGTTGCTATCTGGTTTAGAAGACAGGACAGGTAATCAAGTTACTGAGATTAATGTTCTTCACAACCAGGTTACAGGCAATTTTTTTTTTCCAAAATATACATTATTTCTGAGAAATAGACAAATGATTTATGGGAGAAAAGGCAGGGGGAGGGATTTTTTCCACATTCAGGCAAACATAATACTGTCATTGTGTTTGGACTAGAGATTTTATTTTAGAAGTATAAAGGATGGAGGCGCAATAATATTTGGCATTTTTAATTTAGGTTTGTTTTATTTAAGTTTAATGTTAATTCCATGCTGTGTTTCAGTAAGAACAATACAGATCTGTATCTGTGGCTCCAGTCAGATATCCAGTAGTACAAATTAGCTTCAAGTTACACATACTGAACAAAAGAGGTTGAGCGAGCGAAGGAGGGAAGGAGTACGGGAAGGGTGGGCAAGGAAGAGGGAAGGAGAAGAAACAAAGAATTGAACACGCATGCAGGCTTTTCCATACCACCTTCAATGCTAACCTGCTTCAGAGGGAAGTAAAAGTAGGCAAGAATGAGCAGCCACGGATTGTTGAACTGTTACCAGCACCATGCTTTTCAGCAACATTTCAGCAAAGTTTGAAACACTTTTTACAGCAAAACCATTACAACAAACTCCCCCAAACAACCTTTAACCACCTCAAGCTAACACCCAATTAATTTTAAACATTGGTATAAAATTCGGTTTAAACAATTAGAAAAAGAAAAAAATGATACCATGTATGCCTCTATACTGTGATCAACCTCTCTCTTAAGATGCTTGCATCACCTAGAAGTCTAATGGCTTTCAAATGTAATTTCCATTTCTAATAGGGATCTTGCCACATCTGGCACGGAGACAATACAGAAATGCTGAAAAAGCCTCTATGCAGTCCTGTTAGTGTCTTAAAGAACCTAAAAGCTGGGACCAGTAAAATCCACAGAAATTCACTCTTGCCTTTAAGAACTTTTGAAAACTGTTTAAAAAAAAAAAAAAAACCAACAGGGCAGGAACCTAAATTCTGAGACCAAATGTAAAAGTCAGATTTGGTGGTTCTCAGTGACAATGGGAATTTCCAAGGGGTAGGGTGGGGAGGAGTGGGGTGGTCAGAGATGGTTTCTCTTGTTGGCTTTTATGTCTCACTGATTTTCATCTTCCACATCCTGCAGCACTTCTTTATTCTGCTCTTCACCTATAAAGAAGGATGACAGTTAATTATTTTATACTTACTACATATGCACTAGGCTATAGTAGCCATAAACACAAATATCATTCCAAGCATAAAGACTCCTAATATTTGCTACAACTGGTATTAAACAAAGACAAGCGAAGGACATCTACCTTGACACCTGAGATGCCTAAGCCAGGAAGTCCTGAAAGTCTTGGTCAGTAATCGGAATGAAAAAAAAACTGATGCATAGTGAAAGTCAGTGCTTTTATGATAAATAAACTCTTAAGAGAAGACAGCCAAGGTATATTATTAACTATTATATATTATTTAATATTATTAAAATAACTTTCAAGCTTTTCTGTGTATCTTGGGTCAAAATACTCTTTCTCAATAACCTCTTCTCTTTAAGAATTGGGAGAATTTTGTGGTTTTTTGCAAAATTTATCCACAAGCTCATTATCAGAACTGAGCAATAAAATAGTCCAAAGGAGTTCTAAAAGGGTTTTGGCAAGCAATGTTCTAATGTTGTAAATGACCAGATACACCAAAGTATTTCTTACTTCAGAGTGAAACAGCATGTTCAAAGTAAATCAGACTACTGAGGTTATTTAAAAAGGGCATCTGGACCAGTTCTCTCATGCTATTTTCTTTTCTCTTTGAATATGATGATTAGCCCAGGGAGTTTCAACTGTACTATGACATGCAACAGAAAGCCAGGCTATTCACTAGAGGGTCATCTACCTATATAAGCATTAAACAAGTCAGCCAAAATAAAAAAGCATGCAGGCTTTTCTTAAACAACAAAAATGTAACAGGTAAAAGTTAACATTTTGTACTATTAACAAACCACATATAATTCCCAATAGTGAACTAGTCTGAATCAAAATAAATGAAAAAACCAACTAACCCAACAATCGTAATAAAATTTAAGATGATCATCATCCATTTATAGTTAAATTATTTTCTTAGAATGGACAAACACTAAGACTAGCTGTGACTAAAAACATGAAGCACTTATACTGGACAGTTTTGAAAAAGTCTGAAAGACTTCAAAATGATATATGAATGCTACCATAGCATTATTGGTTCAGCAACGACAGTTTGAAACTTTCAAATCCCTTTAATGAAGATGTTTGACATTGATGTGACTCTAAAAAATTCACTTAAGATACATAAATATTTTTGACTCATAATATACAAAAAGACATGCAAAGCCGGGAGTGGTGGCTCACACCTATAATCCTAGCACTCTGAAAGGGCAAGGCAGGTGGATGACCTCATCTCTAAAAATAGCCAGGCGTTGTGGCAGGCCTGTAGTCCCAGCTACTCAAGGGACAAGAGAGGCAAGAGAATCACTTAAGCCCAAGAGTTTGAGGTTGCTGTGAGCGGTGACGCCACGGCACTCTACTGAGGGCAACAAAGTGAGACTCTGTCTCAAACAAAAAAAGAAACAAACATGCAAAGACAAAAACAAAGTTGTTTACTAAGAGAAGACCTTATAGACACCCAATTGTTCCCCGAAGAACAATAATATATTCAAACGTAAATGTGATAGGAACATTCACTCATTTTTACCAGCAATACCCTGCCAAAATATCATTAACAAACAACACCAGAATGCACTGTAATTCACTCATAAGCAACCATTAGATTTGCCAAAAGTTCCAAGTAACTTTGGCATGAAAGTATCAAGGTCGTATGTCACACCCAACCGAAAGTAGGCAGGAACGGCAGACTATAAATGACTTAAAAAGTTTAGCACCCTAAGAATGTAGAACAGGCAGTTTTGTAAGCAACAGGATGATAATATGCAGGCATGATTAGTGAAGAACCAAAACTAAAAGCAAAATTCACTGTGCTATGGTAATGACTTACAAAGTAGAGTTTTAGGAAAGGAAGAGTTGAATTTTCCTTTAGGAATCTATATTGCAAGGAAAAAGGGAGGGAGAACAATCATGAAAGCAACATTACAAGAAAAATAAACTAAGGGAACAAGACAAAGGAAAACATCAATGATACAGCAGAGTCAGATTTTTGGTCTTGTACTTTGTATAATCTTTGCTCTAAGAAACTAATTCTTCCTTTAACTCTAAGAGGTTTTAATATCTCTTGAAAGGTATACAGTAGGGGAAAAAAAGTTTCCTTGGTTATCTATTTCTCTGACCATTGTTTCTAGATATTGAGGGGAGAGGAAGGAGCAGGGAGAACCCGAATTTCCTCTCCATGGATGTGCATATCAAAAGAATCCACTTGAAAGTTTCTTTGTAGAGGAAAGGACTGAAATTACTTCATGAGAAAAAGCAGAGATCCCTTTAAAGAACTGTGTTCCAACACATTTGGACAGACATTAACACAGTCTGCAGTTAAAAGACATAAACATGTATAAATAAAAGCTTCTAAAGCCATACAAATTTCTTCCCTCAGAAATACATACGAGTTGTTTGGTGTCCATAGCTCAGTGGTTAGGGCGCCAGCCACCTACACCAGAGCTGGCCAATTTAAACCTAGCCCGGACCTGCTAAAACAATGATAACAAGAACAACAACTACTACTACAACAACAACTACTACTACTACTAAAACAACAACAACAACAGGCAGGCGTTGTGGAGGCCCCTGTGGTCCCAGCTATTTCGGAGGCTGAGAGAATCGTCTAAGCCCAGTAGTTTTGAGGTTGCTATGAGCTGTGACACCACTGAACTCTTCCAAGGGAGACATAGTGAGATTCAGTCTCAAAAAAAAAAAAAATCTATACCAGTAAAGAAAGAAAGAAAAAAAAACTATCTAAATAATCCTTAAAGGGCGGCACCTGTGGCTCAGTGAGTAGGGCACTGGCCCCATATACCAAGGGTAATAAGTGTGAACCCAGCCCCGGCCAAATAGCAACAACAAAAGCAATAACCGGGCATTGTGATGGGCGCCTGTAGTCCCAGCTACTCAGGAACCTGAGGCAAGAGAATCGCCTAAGCCCAAGAGCTGGAGGTTGCTGTGAGCTGTGATGCCAGGCACTCTACCGAGTGCAACAAAGTCGAGACTCTGTCTCTAAATAAATAATCCTTAAAACAAAATGCAAGTAACATCCTAGAGAGCTGCCAGTTCCATGACAGCAATTCTATATTCAGATTGAACCTAAGTCACATTTACCAACTTAATAAAACATTTAACACTCCATGTTTTGGCAAAACAGGAGAACAATTTCCTAGTATCTTTAACAATTATGTTCAGATAGTTGGCTAGTTTTACTAGAATGTTAACAGACTACCTGAATATTGCTTGCATTCTTAAACTGTAGCAAATATATTATGACAAAAAAAAATTTTAAATAAATACAAAATAAAAATTTGTCTTAACCAAATTTCGTCAACTATTTGACAAACAGACTGAATAAGGAATTAAAGCAACTGAATTTCTAGCATTTACAAAACCATTTCAGGATTAAAAAGAAACCTATGGGCCTCCTTGCCTTTTCTTTACCTCAACAGGAAGCTATTCATATTTGTCTATGGCAAATGTATCTTGCTCTGTAGGCCTACACCCTGCTCTAACTCTGTAAACCTGTCTTTCTCTTCCTCAATAAATTATTTCATACTTTAAAAAAAAAAAAAAAGAAGGCTCAGCGCCTGTGGCTCAAGCAGCTAAGGTGCCAGCCACATACACCTAAGGTGGTGGGTTCAAATCCCCAGCCCGGGCCTGCCAAACAATGATGGTTGCAACCAAAAAACGGCCAGGCCTTGTGGCGGGCGCCTGTAGTCCCAGCTACTTGGGAGGCTGAGGCAGGAGAATCGCTTGAGCCCAGGAGTTGGAGGTTGCTGTGAGCATGATGCCATGGCACTCTACCCAGGGGGACAGCCTGAGGCTCCATCTCAAAAAAAAAAAAAAAAAAAGAAAGGAAGAAAGAAAGAAAGAAAGAAAGAAATCTACACTAAAACGCTAAAAAAAATTTTTTTTTCTTTTTTTGAGGCAGAGACTCACTTTGTCACCTCAGTAGAGTGCCATACAGTCACATCTCATAGCAACCTCAAACTCTTGGGCTCAAGTGATTCTCTGGCCTCAGCCTCCAAAATAGCTGGGACTACAGGCACCCACCACAACTCCCAGGGTCTCATTCTGGCTCAGGCTGGTCTTGAACCCATGCGCTCAGGTAATCCACCCACCTCAGCCTCCCAGTGGGCTGGGATTAGAGGTGTGAACCACTTAATCTTCCCATCTATGAAAACAAAGTAGTTTGACCTAGAGAGCACCACTATAAACTTCTGTTTAATTTTGTAATCTAATTTACTGTATTGGTAAGTCAGATGTCTGAGGAGGAAAGGAGCATTTCTCTTAAAGAGATGGGGGCCTCAGGTGGCGCCTGTGGCTCAGTGAGTAGGGCACTGGGCCCATACCCCATATACCGAGGGTGGCGGGTTCAAAACCATCCTCAGCCGAACTGCAACAAAAAATAGCCTGCTGTGGCAGGCACCTATGGTCCCAGCTATTTGGGAGGCTGAGGCAAGAGAACTGCCTAAGCCCAAGAGCTGGAGTTTGCTGTGAGCTATGATGCCATCGCACTCTACCAAGGGCGATAAAGTGAAACTCTGTCTCTAAGAAGAAGAAAAACAAAAGAGATGGGGGCCTCACTATTATCACATAGGTTGATCTTAAACTCCAGGCCACAAGCCATCCTCTCACCTCAGACTCTTGTCAAACCCAGGTCACCTGCTTTGTTATTTTCACTCTCAAAAAAAGAGTTAATGTCAGGCTATGCTCACACCTTTAATCCTAGAACTCTGGGAGGCTGAGGCAGTTGAATTGCTTGAGCTCACAAGTTCCAGACTAGCCTAATCAAAAGAAAGACCCTGTCTCTAAAAATAGACGGACGTTGTAGTGGGTGCCTGTAGTCCCAGCTACTCAGGAGGCTGAGGTGAGAGGATCGCTTGAATCCAAGAGTTTGAGGTTGCTGTGAGCTATGATGAAATAGCACTCTAATGAGAGGGCAACAAAGTGAGACTCTTGTCTCAAAAAAAAAAGCATCCAAAGTCACCATCTTTTTTTGGCTTAACAGTATCCCACAGCAACATATACCACAGTTTATTAATCCATTCATGGCTTAATGGATGAGCACTTAGGTTGTTTCCACATCTCTGAGGATTCTCCACACTTCTTTCCAAAGAGGCTATATTAGTTTGCAGTCCCAGCAACAGGGTAAAAGTGTTCCCTTCACTCCACATTTGAACCAGCATCTGCAGCTTTGGGATTTTGTAAAGTGGGGTATTCTTGCCTGGGTTATCTAACCCAGGTGATATCTCAGGATGCTTTTGATTTGCATTTCTCTAACACTTGCTTTCCTTTTATCCCCTGAAACAGGCAGCAAAATAAGTTAAGTCCTTTCTGAGATGATAGGAAAGGAGGTGACTCAAGTGTCCACAGCTGTTTAGATATACTTAATAATAGTTACATAAAACATAATAGAATTGTAAAGTTAAAGGGAACCTACAAGTCAATAGTTTAGAGACAATGCATTGGTTTCCAGTCTTAAGAGCTGGCAGTAGTTGCCTGAAGAGCTGTGTTGCAAAGTCTTCTGTGGGCCAAGCACAGGCCTCTAATACTAGCAATCTGGGAGGTCAAGGCAGGAGGAGGCTTGAGCTCAGGCGTTCGAGACCAACCTGAGAAAGCAAAACTCCCTCCTCCTCCCTTGTCTCTACTAAAATTAGAAAAACTAGCTGGGTATGGGTGGTGGGCATCTGTATTCCCAGCTACTGGGTGAGCTGAGACAAGAGGATGGTTTGAGCTCAGGAGTTTTGGGGTTGCTTTGAGCTGTGATGCCACAGCACTCTACCCAGGGGGACAAAATGAAACTCTGTTGAAAAGAATAAGAGAAAAGACAGAGAAGAAAGAGTGAAAAGAGGTGGGCAAGGGAAGGAGGGCGGAGAGGGAAAGGGAAAAGGAGAAGGAGAAGGAAAAAGAAAAAAGTATTCTGTGGTTCTATCTGGCTTTGCTGAAAAACTGTGTAAGTAGGTCATGTATCTTGGGCCAATCCTGAATCATCTAATTCTCACTTTCATAACATAACCCAAAATAAATCACAAAATTGACTCAATCCTTCCTGAGGAAAGAAACTCATGCCCCAATACCCATTTTCAGAGACACCTTTAAAAACTGTTAACATTCCCAAAGATGGAAAGTATGTTGCTCTGACCCAAGAGACTATGACTAGACTAAAGCAATGGGTAACATTCTTAATTCTTTTTTTTGAGACAGAGCCTTAAGCCGTCCCCCTGGGTAGAGTGCCGTGGCATTACAGCTCACAGCAACCTCCAACTCCTGGGCTCAAGTGAGTCTCTTGCCTCCGCCTCCCAAGCAGCTGGGACCACAGGCACCCGCCACAACGCCCAGCCATTTTTTTTTTGGTTGCAGCCATCATTGTTGTTTGGCGGGTCCGGGCTGGGG
>CAUYTI010117212.1:0-16280 GCA_963575145.1 Galago senegalensis
CTAAGAGTAGAATGTGAATGTTTTAAAACAATAACTGAGAAAATGACATGAAGGCTGTGTTGACCAGTTTGATGGAAGTAGTTCAGAATGCATGTGAAAACCCCACACTGTACCCCAGAAGTGCATTAATGTACATAGTTACCATTCAATAAAAATAAATTAATTAAAAAAAATACTTAGAAACTGAAGGTCATTACTTTCTTTTGACTAAACCTCCACTAAATGCTTCAGAAGAGAGAGCATGATACTGAAAGTTGTTGAAGTCCTCACCAATGATCCAGGCTTATATAGAGCCATGCAGGCTGTTCCTGCATCAGAACACACAGGAAAATAGACCTGTGTCTATGGGTAAGAGAACAGATAGGAGAGAAGGTGGCGCTTCTGTCCCACCTGGGCCTGAGGGATATGTGGTGGCACATGCAGTGAGTGCTTTCTGGTCACAGGACGAACTATCACATATTTGATTCTGCAACTGCTCAGAGGCTGAGAAGTAGCAATTCCTCTAGAGCATCTGCTATGGCAGTAAAGGAGCGCTATAGTTACGTCTGCCCAGATTTAGTAAAGGAATTTAACAAGCATGACACAGATGGGCCAAGTGGATTAAACAGTATACTGGAATCAAGGCAATCTCGAAGAAAGAATTTTCCATTGACGTTGGTTACCAGAGATCTTTGGGACTTGAAATATTTTTTCATGCAGAATTTACTAATTCTGACTTCACACAACCTACCTAAGAAGTAGTAGGTGAGGCGATTCAGAATTACCTTATTGATATCTGAGTTCTCTCTACAAAAATATTGACCTCACTGACTTAAATACATAGGGAATTCGAGTGTCATTTTTATATTTTGTAGGAAAAATGTGACCAAGTAAAAGATAAATTTTTAAAGTTAGCTCATACACAACTATGTGAATGTATTTAGTGCCACTGAATTGTACATTTAAAACTAGTTAAAATGGAAAACTTTATGCAATGTATTTGTCACCACAATAACAATAAATGAATACGGCGGTGCCTGTGGCTCAAAGGAGTAGGGTGCCAGCCCCATATGCGGAGATGGCAGGTTCAAACCCAGCCTCGGCCAAAAACTGCAAATAAATAAAATGAATGAATAAATGGCATTTTTTAAAAAATAGCTTCATGACACTTAGCATTACTCATTTATGGGACAAGGGATTCTAGTAATTATGAATTCTGATCAACATCCCCACAAAAAACATTTAGGTTTTGTTGCAAATGTTTTTAGAACTAAGAAGTTAGTATCTCGGATGAAGTCTACTCATATTCTTTTCCTTGTTGGGGAAAGACAAAGTAAAGGCAGACTATAGTGTTATCACACAGGATTGAGCCTCTGATTACTGAGATTTCTTCCAGGTTCACTTTTTTTTTTTTTTTTTTTTTTTGGAGTTTTTGGCCAGGGCTGGGTTTGAACCTGCCACCTCCAGCACATGGGGCCAGCACCCTACTCCTTTGAGCCACAGGCACCACCCTGGGTTCAGACATTTAATCGGGTATCACATCCAGTGTGTGAGGGGAGGACACAAAGTGTTAGCCTCTCTGATTTTCTCTCCTGTGGGAGAAATGACTGGCCAGGCTGAGGCCTGCTCAACTCTCTAGTAGCTGATTAACCGATTTGGGGTGATTTTAATGGACTTATGCCTCTCTGCTCTTCGATGGTAATATAAAACACAAAGATGGCACAATTTATGGGCAAATATTTTTATAATAATTCTGAAAGTATAATTTGCATTATTCCATGCTTGCAGTGGTATGTAATTTATCTTTTTTGAGAAAATTTCCTACTGATTTTGGTGGAACCTTCATGAAACTTTAGTTCCCACAGCACTTTGTCATTTCTATTTTCCCCCAAGAAAGAGACTGAAACATAAAATAAATCTAAATGTGAAGGGACTTCACATTAGGTCATGGCTCTGATACATTTAGTGTCACGTCTCCCATAATTTGTCTGCCCTTCATTCTCCAGTTGCTTAAGAAAGGAGGTGCTGCCCTTTAGTGAAAGTCTTGATCTCACTGAGTCTCACCTCCCTACCCATTGTCCTAGATTACACTTGTCCTGACTCCATCAAGCCAACCGCAGAGTGTGTGGTGAGTCATCTACGCCCAGAAATTTACAGACAATAGAGACACCTACAGACGAGAGCAAAACCTTCATCGCTATCATTGACCCTGTGTATTTGTTTGTTTGTCATACTGAAAAGAATAAGGAGGCCGTGGAGGGCAGGACCAATCAGTGATCTGTTTCCATCAGGCAAGTAAGCAAGAACTGACTAAGGATGTGCCATGTCCCCGCATTGTGCTGAAGAAATTTAATCCTAAAATGTGGCCACCATTCCCAAGAAGATTGTCACACTGTTGGAAAGGCAGGATATGCATATAGTAACATTCAGGCAGCAAGAAGTAAGCACAGGAAAAACAAGGTGAGGTGTCCCCGGCTTAGCACGTCGCATGTCTCCGTGTCAGTCAAACTTGTTTGCTCCTGACACTCCTCACTGACTCCAGGTGCTCTTTGATTCTAAATGTCAGCTAACTGAACAGAAATTGTCCCTGTTGCTTTCAAAGCATCATGCTCTCCACTGGGTGCTCCAGATATCAAAGCCTCATGTCGTGCATCTCCACAGACACAGGCAGATCACTCCAATCATCCATCTCATCTCTTTTTACTATGTATTGTGGGTTGACACTGTCCCCCCAAAGAGTTCAAGTCTTAACCCTTGGTCCCTGTGAATGAGATCTTATTTGAAAATAGAGTATATGCAGATATAATTAAGGATCTCTGGGTGTGGTTATCCCGGATTTAGGGTGAGCCATAAATCCAATGATCAGTATCCCTAAAAGAGAAAAGAAGGCAGTTTAAAGGAGGCAAGGACACAGGGGATAACGCCGTGTGAAGACAGAGGCAGAGATTGGAGAGATGCTGAACAAGGCAGGGAGCACCGAGGATTGCAGACAATCACCCAAGGCCGGGAGGGACACACAGAACACTTTCTCCCTCGGCTAACCCTGCCAACATGGTTTGGTGTTGTCATTGTTTGTTTTGTTTCTGTATGTAGCTCAGTTTAGTGGGAAGAACTCAGGTCTTTCTTTTTTCCCCAGTTTCAGATTGATGTGAGGGTATAAATGTTCAGGTTACATTGTCTTCATTTCTAAGGTAAAGTTCAAGTTGTAGTTGAGCCCCTCACCCAGGGGGCGTGCTGAACACCCTCACATTGTGCACATTAGATGAGATCCTGCCAATTGCTAGATTACACTTGTGTTTTTCTTTCCTGTGGGCTTGTAGTTGTTTATATATTGGTTTCATATTTGTATTAAGTACATTGGATACTTTTTTCCATTCTTATGATATAGTACTAAGAGAATGTTCTTCAACTCCATCCAGGTAAACACAAAAGATGTAAAGTCTCCATCCTTTCTTACGGTTGAGTAGTACTCCCTGGTACACATATACCATAGTTCATTAATCCATCCCTAGGTCGATGGGCACTTGGGCTCATTCCCTGTGTTGGCAATTGGGAATTGAGCTGCAAAGAACATTCCGATGCAAATGTCCTTGTGGTAAAATGATTTTGTTTCTGCTGGGTATCAAACGGAAGGTCTACTTTTAGTTCTTTGAGAATTCTCCATACTTCTTTCCATAGAGGTTGTATTAGTTTGCAATCCAACTGGCAGTGCAAATGTCTTCCCTTCTTTTCACATCCATGTCAGCATGTGCAGCTTTGGGACTTTGTGATGTGAGCCATTCCCCCTGGGGTTAGGTGATATCTCAGGGTGGTTTTGATTTGTATTTATCTGATGATTAGAGACAATGAACATTTTTTCATGTGTCTGTTGCCTACCAACATCTTGATTCTGGGTGTCCTACTCCACAGAATTGTGAGAGAACAAATTTCTCTAGTTTTAGCTGCCAAGTTTATAGTAATTTGTTATAGCAGCTTTAGAAAACAAACACACTAGCTAATAATCTCATCTTTATCCCTAAAATATGTCATCCTCTTTCCCACTGCCATACCTTTACTTAACCATTCTCCCAACCAAAACACCATATCTTTCACCTCTTTTCCCAGCCTTTAATATCCTTCCAAATCCTACATACTCCAAGCAGTTTTCCCCAGCTGACCCGAACCACTTATAAGGTCTATGAGATCAGACAATTAAGTTTGCAAACTCATCCTAGAGAAAGTGCTACATACCTCCTTGCTAAATATCATTACAGTCACCTTTGAAGTACTCCCCTTGGGAAGCTACACATTAATCCCAGCACCTAGTCCACCCTTCAAAGCACTTTTTCTAAGATGATTTCAAGAACTTAATTGTCAGCCGACATACACTGTCTACCCTTGCTACTTAAGTTTCCACGTTTCCTTAAAGAAACCTGAAGTTCCATGAGCACAGATTCTTATTCTGTGTCTACTAAACTAGCAAGTGCTTGATGAAGACCTTGAATTACTGCACATCCCTGATAGTCCAAGGGGCTGGGACTTAACAGCTGCAGCACCACGGAGGTTAGTAACCAAACCTCAGTGACCTGACTGCAGACTCACTCCCTAAAGATCATCTGACCAAACCTACTACAGCTTGATTAGAATGGAATGAGCAAGACCCATGTCACTCCCAGGAGGGGCTGCTCATCACTGAAATTGCACCCCAAAGGCTGAGATTACCACCCAGTTATCCTGTTACTGTTTTTGTAAGATGAAAAGGGACATAGGGGAGGTTCTCACAGCAAGACTCCACAAACACTGTTACAGTAATTAGTAATATGTAAGGCCATTGACACATTTCAGTCACAGAGGTCTGAGGCTGGGTTATGAATTAAATGGAAAACTAGTAGTAAAACAAAATGAATGAAAATGGCCTCAAGAGAAATGTTCAACTCTTCCTTTCTGATCCAAACATGAGCAAAACACTTTCTTGGTGTAGAATGGCCTCAAAAAGATACTTGCCAATTACCTTTCTTTCCTTTTCTTCTTTCTTTCCAACCAATAGTTTTAGAAAAACCGTGTGACTTCCACTTTCTTGCCTACATATTTTCAGGACTCTTGGGTATTTGCCCATGACTCAGCTCTTTGTAACAGGCAGGTGACCTGAGACCTTCAAGGGCAGAGCTGACCCAGAAGGCAGTCATGGAAGAACTGTCAGAGACAGACCCAACACACAGCAGACGCTTCTCCCTCTGGCGTCTCTTGCTAATAGAAGTGAGTTGTGCAGTGGCTGAGTGGGTGGGAATGGGAGGACACTGTAGAAAACCCCAATCAACAAGGAATTTCTTTCTCCAAGTCAGTCTCGGGCCAGGACACTGCCCGCCTCCCATGGTGGAATGGAATGTAGTCAATAAAATCTCCTAAGATTCTCACAGCCAATAAGTCGCTGCCTTCCTAAATTATGCCAGGATCCCAAAGAGAATAGACAGTAGGACTAGGTCCTGTCCCAGTCTAGGTAACTAAGGATACGCTTTCATTTACCACCAAGAGACTCCACACCCAGGCTTCACATGTCCCACAGAAAGGATTCTGCAGCCCATTAGCCCACACCTGCTGCCACCACACCAGGCTACCACCACTGGCACTAGAGAACTGCCACTGTAACCTCACTGGATTCTCCTGGTGGCAGTGCTTCTGCACAGTGCAAACTTCCCCTCTCTGTTTTACGCTAGGTCAGAAAATGGTGTCTTGAGCAATTCTTGTATTCTCTCCCTTTCTCCTCTTCTTCCCTTCCTTTCTCTCCTTCTCTTTCTCTGTCTCTCTCTCTCTCTCACTCACACACAATGTGCATGCATTTGGGAAACCAGATTTGGCTCATTATTTCTTTTTCCATAATTCACATTTATTCAGTAGATTACTAAGCATCAAAAACCTTGCCTAATATACCTAATCATTTATTCAGTAGATTACTAAGCATCAAAAACCTTGCCTAATACCTTCCCCTGGAAGGGGAAAAATAACCCAAGTGTTGGTCTCTGTGCACGTGGATGACTGTGGCATCACGACGCTGTTGCTGGGTCTGTGGGTCACACCGTGCTCTCATGCACAGAGCTGGTGGGACACCTTCTGGCACAAGTGGGGCCACCACCACCTTGCTGTGGCTTCTCAGGCTTTGTCGAGAGCTGTCTTGCAGAGACCTACAGTCTTAAACCTGGTCTCTATTGTCAACACTCTGAATTTGCAAAGACTTATGTACATTCCAGAATAATAGTTCTCAGCCTCAGTGAGACATTAAAATCAACTTGGAAATTTTATGAAAAGCTGTGGCCTGGGCCTCAACCTAAAGATTCTGATTTAATTAGCCAGGCGTGGTCCTCTGGGATCAGGGGATTAGAAGTTTCTCAGGTGGCTCTCATATATAACATGAGGTTAAGTGAACCTGGGGTGGAAGGTGGGGGTGATAGGGAGTGGGTCAGAGTTCCAGCCGCCTTTCTTTTGTGTAAATTCATATTTAGAAATAGATTTGGGAGAAAAGTGAAATGTTGACTAATGCTTCTCATGATAAGTATCTTACCCCTGCTTCTCTTCCCCATTACAACTATTTCCTTTCTAATTACAGCCCAAAAAAAATATTAAAAAATTGTGATAAACAACATTGTTTCTCTTTCCATTTACCTGCTCAGCAGGAAAATGTAAATGTTGCCATTGTATTAGATAGTAAAGACAACAAATTATAGGAGGCACCTGTCGTTCAGTGGGTAGGGCACAGCCCTATATACTGAGGGTGGCGGGTTCCAACTCGGCCCTGGCCAAACTGCAACAAAAAAAATAGCTGAGGCAAGAGAATTGCTTAAGCCCAAGAGTTTGAGGTTGCTGTGAGCTGTGATGCCACAGCACTCTACCAAGGGTTATAGAGTGAGACTCTGTCTTTACAAAAAAACAAACAGAAAGAGAGAGAGAGAGAGAAATATAGCACCGTAAGGGACATTGGAATGTGTTTGTCATATACTCTTACTTCATTCACTCATTTTCCTCCAAATCCAGAGCAGAAAGAAGGGTCCCTTTCCTATTTTGTCCAACCATAAGCTATTTTAATTAAAAAGTGTAGATAATTATCTGGGAAAAAATCTTATTCTGTTACAAAAAAAGAAGTAAATCATTTCTTAAGAAAATACTAGTAAATAACACCCTTCCATGACATATTGTTATGACCCTGCTCCAAATGAGGACAAGAGCAGTTTATCAGATTTTCCTCTGTCCCATAAAATTCTCCACTCCTTCGAGACCTGCAATTTAATTACAGAAAGAAACTATAAACTACCCTACCCTGTAGAGTGCTGGAGGAAGAATGAGCCAGCATCTTTATTTATGAGTGTTCTAAACAAAGTAGCTGGCAAATGTGAATACAGTCGATGCTTCCCAGTCCACACCAACCAGGGGGGTAAAAGCAGGGTCACTATATGTTATAATCAGGAGTTGCTGGCTCTGCTCTCCAGCTGCTCTGCCAAAACTCCAGTCCCCTCTTAGACAACGCTCAAAGAATCCTGGGAGCCTTCTGGGGGTACAGGAACTAATGCGAAGATTTTTTCATGGATGTCTGTCCTTTCCATTTCTTCTGCTCAAGCTCCTGGAGGTGACAGTCCCTGCCTCAGCAGAATGCAGAGTTAATAGCTACACTGTCACCTCCCCACTAAAGATGATGGCACAGCTGCCCCTGTAAGGAGTGTCACAACCACACTCCAAAGGCAGAGTCTTCACTGCTAGATCAGCTGCTACTACAGAGCTGAAGACGACTTGTGAAGTCAACGTGCAGGGAGATTGCACAGAATGGCTGTCCCTAGGCTGACTATTTCTTGGAACCCCCTTACCCTGAGACTTAAGCAACCCATGGCCAGGAAACAATATGTGAAAGGCATTTTCTCTATTTAAAACCACTGTTCTCCTCTGGTTTGGGTTTCTTCTCCTAGAACCAAGGACGTTTGTCTTCATTTTCTCTTAGGAAATTTTTATTTGAGACTCAAGTCCCCCCGTCCTCAGGATGCATTCATTCCTTCAGGGGCTATGCTAGACACTAAGACACCACAATGGCCCAGAAGACACAGCTTCTCCTCACTGTCAGGTACCATGAGCAAGTCCCTGAGTGGGGCGTGTGGAACGGTGTAAGCATGCAGAGGATGAACTCTCTCTCTCCAAACTTGTGTAGTTGAGGAAATGTTCTCAAAGGAAAGAAATGGCCTTGAAACTGAAACTCCAAGAATGATCAAAGGCTAAGCAGGCAGAGGGGGGTGGGAGGAGGGCAGAGAGACAATTCTAGACATAAAGAACATGAGGCACAAAGCCCCACGTAGATGGAGCACATTGAATTTCACAGATAACCCCAGAAGACTCACTTTCATCACAAGTTAACTTTCCACATCAACAACTAGTAACTGCAAAGGGGGCAATATCACTAATTGAGCTTGAACTCCTGAGTTTTTCTTTGAGAAGATGTTAATTCAATAGGGGTAGATCCTGAAGGCAAAAGTCAGATGAAAGGCTTGCCAGATAAAATACAGAATGCCCAATTATTGAATTTTAGTTGAACTTTTGATAATTCTACAGTGTAAGTATGTCTCAAATATTGCATGGCATACACTACTATTATACTACAAATTTCTTGCTGTTGGTCTGGAATTCTAATTTAACTGGGTATACTGTATTGTTATTTGTTAAATCTGACAACCCTAAATCATGAATATGACCACAAATTTTGTCATTCTCACTGGAAAATCCATTGGAAAAAGAAGAGATAAGATTACAAGACCAGACTTTAATGGTAAAAACATAAAAATGCAACTCGCAAAAAAAAAAAAAAAAAAGACGACAACAGGCCAAGCCAAGTTCCTTGTCTGAAATCTAAATAAATAAAACCCATGGAGATTGCTCCACAATAGCAAATGGAGGGTTTGTTGCCAGAAGCACTTCATAAGAGCAGGATTACAGAAGAAGGACCCACAAGACTGAGACCCCAAGTCACTAGTAACCATCTGCCTGGACAATGAACCTGATACTGACTGGGGAAAAAAGCCCTACAGTGATGGAACAACAGGGCCGGCCATTCCTGAACTCATGGTCACACACGGCCAAGGTGGTGACCGTATCAGGTCCTTAAAGAACCATGCAGGGTGGAAGCCTGTCTAAATACATGCATGTTTGTCTTTTGGCATGTCATTGTTAGTTACACAGCCCTGTGCCTATGTTTTACAGGCCAGTCTTGACATGTGGACCCTACCTCAGCACATCAACTAGGAGGAGGAAAGTTCACAACAGCAGGAAACAAACAAAACAGACCCAAAGGGGCCTGCTGCTTTCCTGGTCTTGATCTGAGAACATCTGTGTTAATGAAGAAATTAAAGGGGAAGGAGGAGAGTCATGATAAAACACTTCCTAGATAAGGTTATAGCAAGTCTGGGCTTTTAAAATCTCCATAGGGCTGGCCTTAGATATGTGTGTGTGTGCGTGTGTGTGCATGTGCACGTGTGTGTGTGTGTGCACATGTATAAAAGAGAAGGAGTGAAAGGGGAAGAGGGAGGGAAAGCATCACTGAAAATATGATGGATACAAGAGAAAGACTGAGGAAAAACATTTTATTCTGCTGAAACTTACATAAAATTGTTGAGCTTTAAGTAGAAATGAACCAAATTTTGAGGACAGAGAACAAAACTAAAACCTTTCACAGAACCCTAGTGAACACCAGATGTTGAAAGTCTTACTAAACCAGACAAATGCTTTCATCTAGACAAGACAGATGTAAAATAGACCCCAAAGGCAAAAAAATGAGAAGCATCAGAGATGACAGAGTGAAAAGTCACAGCTCCAGATTTCCAGTCAGCAGGTCCCTCAGCGGCCATTGTTCCTTACTCCTCACACCCAAATCTTCTGTCCCGGATTCCTGGGCTTCCGCAAGGATCCGCTAATCTCAGTTCCTCATGTTCAATTCTATCTGAAATTATGGTTTGGGAGTCATCTTTAAACCATTCAAAACTAAAATGCCTAGCAACTCCACAGCCTCAGTCCTTTGTGACTTCAATTACAAAATACTTTACACCAGATAATTTATAAACAACATAGATGGGTTGCTCATAGATCTGGAGGCTGAGAAGTCCAAGATCAGGATGTCAGCAAATTCAATGTTTACTGAAGACTCATTTCTCATTGAGGGCACTTCTCTGTCCTCACGTGGCTGAAGGGGAAAACACATTCCCTCAGCCTCTTCTCTAAGAACACAAATCCATTCCTGAGGGCTCCAGCCTCATGACCTAATCACCTTCCGTAGGCCCCACCTCTCAATACTATTGCAGTGGGATTAGGCACCAGCGTCTGACTTGAGAGAGGAGATACATTCAAGCTATAGCATCTCCCTTCTGATCCCTTACCTCCTTCAATCCACCATTTACCCCAATAAACCCATATTTATTCATTCCTAGTTCCAAGATAGAGACAGACCCTTCTTTCCAAAAGCAAGCAGAGCCAGTGGTGGTGATGGTGCATGGCGGGGAGGGCGGTAGATACAGTTCTTTACACTGCACTAAAACAGAAAATAGGTTTTCCTCATAAGGCTTATGTGGCACTAGAATGTGCATATTTTTATAGACTTGAACATAAATTATACTTTTTTACAATTAAGAAGTTGGATTTTTCCAGAGACATTAAAAAATGTATTCAAGAAAAAAGGAAAGGTAAGCTGTGCTCATAATGTACATTAGAGGTGAGCTATGTTGAATAGTATCTCAGACCAATGCTACAGTGAAATGACTTAATGTCCCAATGCTGCTTTGCTTTCGGATCAAATTATCTGTTAAAAAATGAACATGTCCTTTGAAACAGGTAGTTACTGCCTATACATTTTTTTAAAGAAATACAGAGGGTGCCACAAAATGTATACACATTTTAAGAAAGGAAAAGACTGTATTAAATTTGTAATACTCAAGTCACATTTAACTTTTGCAATTAGGAGAGTGTTCAACATGACTGGTATCACCTTTAATTATGTATGTATTGAGTATTATAATTTCAATACAGTTTTTTCCTTTCTTAAAATGTGTATACATTTTTGGCACCCTCTATAATTTTCCTATTTTAAAACAATATCAGAAATTTAAGAAGCAAAAAGCACAAAGAAGAAAATTCACCTGCCCCATAATTCTACCACTTAAAAGTAACCACTAGTGACCATGTTGATATTTAGCTTCCTGGTCTTTGTCCTGTAGTACATAACATTATTATAAAAATGAGATCATCCTGTGTTATTGTTTAGTGACAAGTCTACCAATAAACAACATACAGGCAATATTGTCATATGATTAAATATTCTTTTAAAACATATAATTTTTAAACACTGCAAAACATGTCATTGTTGACTGTGAGTGGAAATGCACTAAATTTGAGGACAGAAGAAGACACTGAGGTGCCTTGTCTTACTCACAGGCCTTAATTTATTCAAACGATCCTTCTACAGCTACTTCTTTTCTCTCTCACTCCCCTTTCCCATCAGGCCATAAGCTATGCTAAATGTAACATCTTGGTAAATAAATCTCGTTGCTCATCTAGTTATTTCCTTGAGATAAATTTCTGGAAGAGTAATTGTTGGATCAAAGGGAATTTACTAGGCTTTTCAACCAACTGTTTCTTGTTTTTCTCCTGGAAGTTTGTAGAATTAAGTAAAAGTTCCCCGCAGTTTTTTCACTGATGTATCTAATTTAGTTGACTGTCTTCTCCAGTTTACAGCCCCTAATTTCATTTTACCATGTAATAGGTCTCAAGCACAGGTATATGTAACTATTTTTTAAAAGTCAGAGTCACTCAATTATAAGAGGGACTTCATCTAACAAAGGCAATCAGTGTGACCTAATTCTTTGTACTCTCAGTGAGTCCCAAACAATAAAAAAAAAAAGTCACTGAAATTCTCTTATGCTTACGGCCTCAGTCATTGTCATTTCATAAATACTCTGTCACAAAATCAAATCAATTTGTGGAAGCTGTTTACACAGCAGACCCAACGGGAAGCTAATTTCTGTTCAAACCAATAGAGAGAACTATATCATTCTTAAATCTCAAGCCAACGAACTACACGTACACACACAACGTAGATGCGTTCCTCAGGCATTATGCAGAGCAGAAGCTGCCAGACAGTAATGGGTACATATTCATGATCCCATTTATGTAAAGCTCAAGAATGAGAGGAACTCATAGAGAGAGATAGAAGTGAAAACAGTGTTTACCTCTTGGGGTCACGAAAGATGATAGGAAGCAGCCCAAGGGAGCGTCTTGGGGTCCTGGAGATATTTTATCTATGGATCTGGATGACAGTTACATTAGTATATGTAAAAACTATTGAAGTATACATGTACAAAATTGAATGATACATTTGAAACATGCTCATTTTCACTTTATATACTTTACTATTGTTATATCTCAATTTTTTATTTTTATTTTTTTAGTGATAGGGCCTTGCTCTGTCACCCAGGCTAGAGTACAGTGGCACAATCACAGCTCACTGGAACCTTGAACTCCCGGGTTCAAGTGGCCCTCCAGCCTCAGCCACCTGGGCAGCCTAGACTGCAGGTGTGCATCACCACATCCTGCCAGATTTGTTTCTTTTTCCTTTTTGTAGAGAAGAGACAGGGTCTTGCTATATTGCCCAGGCTGGTCTGGAACTAATGGGCTTAAATGATCCTCCCACCTTGAACTCCTAAAATGCTGGAATTACTGGTTGTGAGACACTGCACCAGCCAAAAACCAAAATAGTCTGAGGTATAAGTGGTTTATGTACTAGTTTCCTAGGGCTGCCATAATAAATTGGGTGGTGTACAACAACAGAAATTTGTCTAGAGGCTAGAAGTACAAAATCAAGCTGTCAGCAGGGCAGACTCCCTCTAAAGCCTGCAGGAGAATCATTTCTGGCCTCTTCCTACCCTTGGGTGGTTTGCCAGCAGTCTTTGGCATTCCTGGCTCATGGACACACCGCTCTAAACATCCATCTTCACATGGCTGTATCCTCATAAAGGACTGCGAGACTGGGTTAGCAGCCTGCCCTATTCCCACATGACCTCATCGAATTCCATCTGCAATAACTGTCTTTCCAAATAAGGTTGCATTCTGAGGCACTGGGAGTTAGGACTTCAACAAAAATGGGGGGTGGAGGTTGATAGTTTACAATCTTGCTTTTAAACTTTCTCTCTGAAGTTGGAGATCTATAAAAGGGACCAAAAGCAAGAAAATGGTGCCTGGAAGCGTTTATATCAGTGACAGCAGTGAATAGGCTCTATTTGCAAGGACTATAGATTTGTTGTTAGTTTCCAGAGTATATATCAAGAGGGAAGAAAGACATTTGGAAAAAATTACACTAGGGGAAATTTTAAGACATTAAGAGATAGCTCACTTCAGCAGCAAGGTAACGAAGTGCTTCTGAGATACTAAAATACGTTATGCTCGTTGTTTTCCCAGTACCCAGCCAGTTGGCGATCTCAAAAGAAGTTTTGGCAGGGCAGAAAACAGAAATAGATTCTGTATTTCCAAGTGGGGAGAAAATTAGGAGTATAGATACAGTGTCTTGAGCAAAAAATTAGAGGGAGAATTCTCTCTTTGTTTATTAGATGTGAGGATTCTTTTAGCCTTGGGCTGGAAGGAAACGGTCAGGGACTGATTTCTGACTTCTAGTAGAACCTCTGGGGGCTCAGGGGTGGTGTTCAGATGCCAGAAAGAGAAGAACTGCAGCAGAAGGGCCATGGACAGCCTCACAGATACCCTGTGTCTGAAGTGTGGCGTGGCAACAGCGCACAGCACTGCAGGGCCCACAGGGGCCACGTGCACAGCCCAGGGTTACCTTAACAGAGAGTCAAAAAACTGAGGACCACATGGGTTGCTTAATACATGGGCCAAAAAAAAGTGTTTCATTAAACTGACAACTGTCTGACATAACTTGTCCTTATTTATGAGGTATTTCAAATAAATAAATGCACAAATCCTAAAAATACATCCATTGTCAGATCAGACATCCAGATTTTTGTTTCAGACACCATGGTCATCTAACACATACAGCAAAAGAGAAAAATATGTAATGGTTCTAAGAGCACCAAGAAGGACAGGAACTAAAATTGAATTCAAGCTGGGACCAGGGATCTGAACCTCTATCAACTGCTCAGTGCAGAGCTAAAGAAGAAGAAACAAGAAGTACCTGGTTGGTGGGACCACACCTACAGTGCATTTTACAAGGGTACATGTGAAATTCGCTAGGTGTAGAATATAAATGTCTTAACACAATAACTAAGAAAATGCCGTGAAGACTATGGTAACCAGTTTGATGAAAGCATTTCAAATTGTATGTAAAACCAGCACATTGTACTTCATGATTGCATTGATGTGCACAGCTATGATTTAATTTTTAAAAAAAGGTACCTGGGGTCTGTCCAGGACACAAAAACATGAGTGGAGCTCAGACTGCCAAGACCTGGTCCAGTATCGCCCACAAAAATCAACACTAAAGGAGAGAGTGCTAAAGGGGATGTGAAAGGGATGCTGTACAAAGAACGCTGGTGGGTACAGGGCACGTCTTGCTGTTTCTCTTAACTACATCTGCCAACATCGCCATAACTGTGAGAGGCTTCCCAGCTTTACAAAACGCACTCTCCTAACAAAACCACTTTCAAAAGAGCATTGCTTGAGAGCAGGCATTCTTACCCGTACTTGACGCTGTCTTTAGCCGTCAGGACCAGCCTATGCTGTACCTTCTCCTCTTAGCACCAGTGAATAGTTCTGACTTGTTAGACGACCATGATTCCTGAACCCAAATTTGGAAAGTCTGACCTGACAAAGGAGAGTTTTCTCCCTGCCCTATGAAAATTTTTTATCAAATTTATAGTCTTACAACTGAGGATTAATTTTGTCAGATTTTGTTAGAGATTTATTCATTCCATTCAAAAGAATAAAATTACACAAAATTGGGTCTAGGCTAGGAAATTCAGGACGTATGGTCATCATATGAGAAGAGCTGAGCTTTGTAGAGGAGGAAGCAGCAGTCACCTGGAATCTGTCACTCGCTCACTGGCAGCACAGGAATTTGCTTCAGAGAAGTTGATTGTTATGTGAGTGCAGGGTCCAGCTCGGCATCATGTGCCAAGGAAGACCTAACTGTCATCTGGTGATGGTAATGAGAAGAGAATGGTTCCACGCAAGGTATTTACTGGGATCCAATTTCCTTTAACTGCCCCAGTACAGCCCCTGAAATGCATCTGGGGCTACCTACATGCCCCTTTCTGTCCTTGGCACACTGTGCTGTTCCATGGGTGTCTGAGTTTTCTTCCCAGCAGACCTAACAATGAGACAACCTTTTCCACACGTTTGCCACTTCCGTTAGTTACATCTTGTGCTTTGCATTTCAAATTAATTCATCAGCAGGCAAAGATTTTGGCCAGAGTAAGGTAGAGAATATTTTCATTTCTAAAGAGCAGGAAATCATTAAAGAAAATAAATGTTATTTACATTCATTGATGACCCTCCACCAGGTACCTATGCATTTAATTTTAAAATAAAAAATAAATAAGCCTATGGATATACATGGTCACACAGAGAGGTATAATGGACTTTGGAGACTCAGAGAGGAGAAGAAGAGGAAGGGGGATGGGCTGGGATCAAAAATTATCTGTCAGTTACAGTGTGTTCTATTCAGGTGACAGGGCACTAGAAGCCCTGACTTCACCACTATAGAGTTCATCTATGCAACATAAAACTACTTGTACCCCCTAAATCTATAGAAATTTAAAATAGTAAATAAATAAATAAGTTGATTTCTTGGTTAAGGATAAAAGTATGAGTCTCATAAGTTTTGGTTGAGCATAAATTATGATATAACTGAAACTTATTATTTCCATCATTTATCACTTATCATTCTCCTATATAAAACATCTTGACAAATTTCATAAAACAAGCTGTTTTACAGATGAGGAACTTGAATGCTTCTCAAACTTAAATGTGCATCACAATCACTTAGGATGTGTTGACAAATGACGTTCCTTGACACCAGTCCCTGCGGGACTCAGATTTCCAGGTGATTTTCGCAGTCGTAAACCCCAGGAGCAGTTGCCTACTGGAGTGAATAGGGTCACAGACCTGGGGGATTATGAGTGACTGGGTGCAAGGTGGAAAAGGAGGTATTAATCTTTCCAGACTAACCCATCTGCTGGGTGGGTCCCTTTGCCCTCACGGAGAGGGGCAGGCCCAAAACTGCTTGCTAGAGTCACAGGCTATAAATCATGTGTTCATTCTTCTTTTTTTTTTTTCTTTTTTGTCTCTTCTCTCAAATT
>CAUYTI010117213.1:0-36966 GCA_963575145.1 Galago senegalensis
GGTGTTCCGATTTTTCACTTATAAGTCATAGTGGGGTTACAAATAAAGGGGAGAGGAAGGGAAGGGAGGGGCAGGATGGGTGGAGGGAGGGTGATTGGTGGGATCACATCTATGGTTCATCTTTTAAGGGTACATGTGAATATTTCTAAATGAAGAATATAAATGTCTTAACACAATAAAAAATATATTGATCATAACACCCTAAAATGGAAATGTCCAACTGGAAGTTTCATTTTGATGGTGGAATTGTGTTCTTATGAGGAATTTGATGGCCTAGGTTTGAATCCTGATGCTATTACGTTTCAGTGTGTGACTTTGAGTTATTTAACTTTGTAAGACTCAGTTTTTACACCTGGAAAATTGGGATGACATTAGCACTTGGCTGTATGTTATGGTGAGGATTAAATAAATAGCGCATGTCATGTGACTAGCACATGGTGCTTAATCCTTGTTTTTGTTATGGCCATTTTGCCTATTACATGGATGGAAGCTTTGTCTGCAAAGTCTGTGGGGAATACAAGGACAAATAAGAGAAGCGCTACTTCAAATGGAAGGAAATAAACCAGGGAGTGCCTTCTTCCATACGTGACAACAGAGGTTAAAGAGTATATGGTAAATCCCTTGCCAGTGCACTGATAATATTATTATTAATAATGATATGATAATGGTGATGATAACATCTAACATTTATTTCTTATCATTTGCCTACTAAATCAAACCAATATTTTGTGAAATGATTCTAGTATTGGAATGAAAAATTAGTCTTTAATTTTAAAAAAAGTGTTGTGAACATCTTGTCGTCGTCAACCATGGTTGACCAGAGAAGGGCAGAGAGAGCTGTACAATGAATATCTTCAGAACAACTGATTTCCATCTTCTGGACAATGAATCTTTGAAAGTTGAGTACAGGCTAGGAGTAGAAGAAAGAGGAAAGAGAAAGAGACAGATTAGAAGGGAGCAAGAGAAGAAATATTTCCTAAGCACCTATTATGTGCCAGGTACAGTGCAGAGTATACTGTATGTATAATCATGAGGGCTACGGAAAGATTTCTTAGGGTTTCAGAGTCCAGTTTGCAACATGACAGTAATAGACAAAAATCGAAAATAAATAGAATAAGCATTTCTTTGTACAAGTATTAAACTACCTCTATAATTTAAAATTTATTGATCCAGGTAGAGATCTAACCCATTATGGCAATTCTTTTGTAGTTTTTTTTTTTCTGTTCTGAAATTCTTTCAGAAGTCAATCAGTACATAAACCTCTTCGTTTGTATTTGAGCATGTGCTTTCCTTGATGTAAGTGGCAAATTAGGTTTATTTCATTATTATGAATGATAGATCAGGAGTAACAAAGATGTGTTAGGCAATTCTTTTTTCTTTTCTACCTTTCTTTCTTTTTAAAAATTTGACATTAATGTCAAATAACCAGGCCACAATATTTGAATTTGTTAAGTAGAGTCCCTCTTGTAGTTGTGTCCAGCACCCAAGAGGTGTGCCACACACCCCTACCTTGTGCCCATTAAGTGGGAACACATCAATCCCCTCTCGCTCCTTTCTCATTCCTCCTCTTCCCAAATTGAATTGAATTGAGTTTTACTTCAATGTGAGCATGTATTAGATTGTGTCCTGGCTTCATATTAGCATTGAGTACATTGGATATTTGCTTTTCCATTCTTGTGATACTTTACTAAGAAGAATGTGTTTTAACTCCATCCTGGTTAATACAAAAGATGTAAAGTCGCCATCTTTTTTATGCCTGAATAGTATTTCATAGTATACATATACCATAGTTTGTTGATTTCTGAGTTGATGGGATTTAGGTTGTTTCCATATCTTGGCAATTGTAAATTGAGCTGCAATAAACAATCTAGGGCAAATGTCTTTATGATAAAATGATTTTTTTTTCTTCTGTGTAGATGCCTGGTAATGGGATTGCTGGGTCAAATGGTAGGTCTAATTTGAGTTCTTTGAGGAGTCTCTTCTTTCATTCCTTCCCTCTTCCCTTTCTCTTTCCCTCCTGCTTTCCTTTCTTCCCCCCCTCTTCATGATCTGTTTTTGGTAATTGATAACTAGATAGAATACTTTTGAGGTCATATCTTTGACTCTGTTCATCACACTTAGTGTCACATTAGATTTTTTTGTTAACTATTTAGTAATAATTTCTTGTTACTTATGCTATAAATATACTTTCCTATTTTGAATAAATTAAAGGATACACAAACTACAAAAGGAAGAAATAAGTTTATGAATGTGATACCCATATTTTTTTTAGCAATCTCGTCTCTCTCTGTTATCCAGACTGGCACACTTATAGCTCAATGCAGGCTTGAACTCCTGGGCTCAAGTGATCCTCCTGCCTCAGCTGCGTGAGTAGCTAGAACTACAGGTGTGAGTCACTGTGTCCAGCCATGTCCACATTTTTTGTTCCCTAAACAATTCCTTTCTCTGTTACAGATTCTAGAAAGTCATACACAAAAATGGCTGCAATGGGGTTTCATTTCAGAAGTGAAATTAATTTCTAATAGACATAAGAGAGATCACTACAAGATATGGATTCTTTAAATTTTAAAATTCCCCATATAAGAACTGACCAAATTCCCCAAACAAGCTTTGTCCACTATATTTTTAGTAGACTCAGGTCAAGCATCTTTTTCTATAAATAGTGTCGAGTGCTTGGATACATGTGAATTCAACTTAATAATAGTCTGCTATTAATTTTAAACTTTTAATTAAAAAAAATTCTAGGTTTTTTTGCTTAAACTGACTTTGCCCTTATTGAATACTGCCTCCAAAAATTGACAATGCTTATGGTGCTGACGGCAAGAGAGCCTCTTGGGGCTGCACCCATCTGCAATAAATGAAAAGCCCTTTTAGACTGGATTTTCGTTGTGTATTGTTATTTGTCTTAGAATCCATTTATTAGTCCAGAGATAATGTGACAGTTGACTCTTACAGTAACACAGTACTCATTAGCTAGCTTGACAGGGAGGTGCCAACATCCACTGGAGATTGTATTTTATTAATCTTCATGGCTCATTTGGAAGCCTGGCTGGCTATCTTGTAATGTGCCCTCGTGCTGACTGGGACAGGGATGTGTAGCCATGCTTACGACTGAAGAATATAAACTTGCATGATAAGATCTTTCCCTTTCCTTGACCTGAAATGCACAAACCTCGCAAAGTCCAAGTAGAATGTTGTCACATCCAGTGAAAATTTCTTCCCCAGAATCGGTGGCATTCACAGATAAGGACCATTTGAATTTAAAATCACTCAGTGCTTTGTTGATATACAGTTGCCCCTCAGGATCTGAGGAGGAATGGTTCCACGACCCCTTGTGGATACCAAAGTCTACAGAGACTCAAGTCTGTCATCCAAAATGTAGTATTTGCATATAATCTATGCACATCTTCCTGTATACTTTAAATCATCTCTACATTACTTATAATACCTAATATAATTTAAATGCTATGTAAATAGCTATTATGCCACCTTGTTTAAGGGACAATAAGAAAAAAAAGCCCTCTGTGCATATTCAATATAGACACAACTATTTTTTTTCCTGAATATTTTCAATCTGCAGTTGGTTGGATCTGCAGAGATGGAACCCACATTTACAGATGGCCAACTATACATATATGCCAAAAATCTGGAGAAGACTTAAGATAAATTTTTGAATGACTTGAAAGAGTTTAGTTTGCCATCATATCTTTGCGTCCCATTTTTTTTTACTGATAAGAATTATCTTCTAAGTTGGTCTAGATTTTCTTCAAACTTACTAAATTTTTATAAATCACAGCCTTTGGGTCTTTGAAAAATCTTACAGTGTGTTTGAACAAGCTAAACTAAACATCACGACTCACAGCTTCTAATTCAATTGACAGTTACATTTTTGTTTGGGAGAACTTTCTTGTGAAGTAGTTGTCTATTTTAACAAATTATTTGCATAAATATTATGGAAGAAAGTTGAAAATCTCCAAACCATCACACTTTGGTGACTTTCTGAATACTTTCGCTATTATCATAGTATCCTAAGTCTATGTTTTTTATGAAGTTTTCACTTATTTCTCACAAATTCAAACATATTTTATTTCATATTAACTGAAAATAGATTCGATTTGGATGTTTTCTTTGGCACTACACTAATAAGGCTAATCAAGATGAGATTCCAAGGCTTAAAAAAAGGAAATCAACATGTGGTTTAATTCTCACTACTAATACTACCCTGAAAGACTGTTAAGCTTCTGATAGAAAACAATAAAAAACAAGGAAATTCACTGTTAAAACGGCAGCATACCATATGTCCTTTAATACCTAATTACAACAGGGGCACAATAAGAAAGTCATTAAACCTGCACCCTATTGTGCATAGGTATCAGAGCACATATGGCGCGTTTCAACCATTAGTATGAATTTGATTGCATCTGTGATTTTCTGTTACAACTTTGACTGTATTTTCAAGAAGAAAATGTTGGTAGACATATTGGTCATTGAGTAGAATTGCCAACAATGAGAAATGGGACCGTTTTTGCCCCTCTAGAGATAGGTTATTATAAATTGCGTACAGGCCCACTAACAACCTTGTTTTCTCCACTGACTGTCAATGTCTTTTGGTGCAATATTTTCCTCATTGAAAATTTTCCATTCAAACAATTTTTACTTGCTATGTAAGGGAATTTGATCTGATTCCTAGCAGAGGAAGTGTTTCTCACTAAGTATTGCCTGCCATATTGTAAATTTGTAGGCTTGCATATCAAAAATTATAGGTGATGAAAAGGAGCCCTGTGTCTATATGTTTTCATATGATAATGGAATTAATAGTATTGTATAAAGGGGATGTTCAAAACCGGTAATATTTTTGCTATGGCATGGTTTCAAAGTCTGTGTCTGTCTGTCTATCTAACATTTTAAAGCAAATGTTAGGTATGAAGGATGACGGAGTAGTGGAAAGGAGGCACCAGGTCCCATTAATTTTGGTATCTTTAATGCCTAACTCATAGCAGAGTCATGCAGGGGCCTGACATATTTAGATGCATGAGAAACATAATTTTATGTGAATCAGATTCCTATAATTTACTTGTACTTCATTCATTCATCCATTCATTTTTCATTGGTGAGTAGCTGCTATTTGCTGTGAGCAGTTTTAAGTGTCTGGGGGTACAATGATGTAAAACATAAGATAAGCTTTCATCAGACATACATTCTGCTGGAGGGAATCAGCAAGACAAAAATAACTATAGTTTTCTAGTGGATGACAAATGTCCTGAACAATAGAGCAGCAAAGGGGGAAGGAGTGTACCGGGTCACTTGAATAGGGATTGTGGTGTTTCTCTGCTCATAAGCTGTATGACAACTAGTGTGCAGGGAGTGAAGGACTAGCTGAGAGTTCTGGGCTTCATATAACCAATGTCAACAGGGATGGAGACAGGTGGGGCTCATCCTGATGATCTGAAGGCAGATTGGAAGTGGGAAGGCAATGGGGGAGGCAGTGGTGTTGGCAGACACAAGGGTGGGGTCTTGCCATGGAGCGCCAGAGTTCCAGGTCCTTCTGTAGTTCTGAGAGAAAGGTGTGGAGGCTGGAGGAGAGGCCACATAACTTGGAGTTCTTGGAGCCACTGGGCTCTTGTTCCTACCCCAGTCTTGTTGGGGAGTAGGCCTGGCTAGGGGGTTCTTCTGTCTAACACATTTTTTTTTAGTGCTGTTATTAGCCCATAACTAGACCAGAGACTTACCAAAGATGCCAGAAATTGTCAGGATATTTAGTACTCTTCAGGTTTATTGCTGAGTATAGTTTTTCTATATCTGGTGAATCATCATTTATTTAGAAAGCTCAAAAAATTTTTATGAAGTATTTTCATGTTCCATGAAATCTATTGAGAGTGCTGTTTATGTTAAAAATTTACCCTGGAAGACTGCAATGTGTTCTTTAGACTCTAAACATTACATATTGTCTTTGCTATACAATACACATTTTTTACTACTTAGACTTACTGACCTAATTAGAGACTTAATTTTTTCCCAAAGGGGTTTGACCATTTTGGTTTAAGCAACTTTGCCTTTTCAGTTTGCTGCGTGCTATGGACTGGAATCAGACAAAGGCCTCATCCTAAACCCAGAATAACTGGAATTTAACTCCTGTAGTTTAGGAATTGCCATGCAAGGAAGTGAAATTGTGAACACAGGACTCTTGAAGATGGAGGTTTTGCTATTTAATACACAGTTATCAAGAAGTGTTATTAACCTAAGTTATGTATATTTGCAACACTTGGAATTTTTGTGAAAGGAAGAGGGAGAGAGCAAGCTGTCTTAAAAACCGACTTTAATGGATTAAAAATAGAGAATTGTACAGGAATAAAGGACCACTACTCATCCCAATAGATTTATTTTTTATTTTTATTTATTTTTTTTGAGACAGAGTCTCACTTTGTTGCCCTTGGTAGAGTGCTATGGTGTCACAGCTCACAAAAACCTCCAACTTTTGGGCTTAGGCGATTCTCTTGCCTCAGTCTCCAGAGTAGCTGGGACTACAGGCACCTGTCACAACGCTCACCTATTTTTAGAGACAAGGTCTTGCTCTTGCTCAGGCTGAACTTGAACTCCTGGATTCTCGACTTAGCAATTACTGATGTTTAAATATCATTTTGCTTTCCTTGACCATCATCTCATAAGAGCATTAAAGACCAACCCAATGGGAAATAATTACAAGAATAAAATATTTGAAGTCAAATACTCATCTGATCACTGAAATATAGTTAAATTGCTGTTTTGAGATTTTTCAAGCAAACAACTTTTTGACAAGCTAATACTAAAAGGAATGCATTTTTTACGAAACTTGGTATGTGATCCAGAAGCTTTCCAGTGTGTGTCGCTAAACACACATCCCCACATCTTACAAATTGGTTTAAACCTTGGTTAATTCCCAGCATGACAATTACATCAAGGACTAGTCACACCAAGGTGTCATTGAGCCTTGTGAAAATAGACTAAGTTATTTTACTCAGGTATAAGCATTTCTTTGAGTGAAGTAGAATTTAATAAATCAAGAGTCAAAATTTAACATCAGAATCCTGAACTGGCAAAGGAACAGATCTATCTATTCTGTATCTATCCCTATCATGTTTTCTTCTGCAATAATTTTCTATCTATAGCATTGTGAATGAAATTCTTCAAGGTAGTCATCAATGGGTTGTGAAAAACATTCAGCAGTCTAAAATAAAAATGCAAAATAGTAACATAAGTTAATACAACTGAGACATTTATATTTAATGTACTTTACACTGGTCAGCTACCACCCACAGTTATTCCTTATACCTGTGGACTAAACCTTCTGCTACTTAAGTTACAATAGGTGATCCATTAGTCCCTGCCCTAGTGCACCCTGTATTATGAATTCAGACTGAGTGCCTCAGTGACAGGGACCATTGTAGCTGTATCTGGCACATAGTAGATATTTAATAAATGCTCTTATTTATTGCTCTTTGGGGTATGGACAGAATTCTGTCCATAGTAAATGTCCAGTTAAAGTTGTTGTGATTGATCTGTTTGTCAGGATTGACAAATTAAATTTGTCAACTTTTTTTCTCCTTCTATGCTAATAAAGTAACCAGATTTTTTTGGGTAATTTTTGGCTGGGGCTGGGTTTGAACCCCCCACCTCTTGTATATGGGGCCGGAGCTCTACTCCTTGAGCCACAGGCACTGCCTAGTAACCGGTATTCTTTGTTTTCTTTCTTCAAGTTTATTGTTTTGCACAGCAGAAAAATGAATTTTCTTGAAAATATTGCTAAACATCTTTACTGAATCCGACCCATAATTTCTACTGGTTTTAGTTTTCGAAAGCCAGTTTCCTGAGGACATTGTGACAGCCTATCCCAGAGGGGACAAGAAGAAAAGAAACGTTTTGGAGAAAGAGATGGAAGTGCCTGCTTCTGGGTTAGGGAGCGAGTCCTAAAGGCCAAGAAGGAATGCACCACACTCTGTAGGCCCTGGGGGAGATGGGGATTGGTGGAGTGATCATGGTGCACCTCGGGGCTGGACTTTTGGCACCAGAGCTCCAGCACTACAGAAGTTCCTGACCTGGCAGCCAGACATTGACCCCTGCTATGCCCAGTCAGGGAACATTCAGGCTGAGACAACAACCAAGCATGACCACGTGGCAGCTTGATGGGAAAACACTCTTCCCAAGGATTCTGCTTGCTGAATATGCCTGGGATTCCCGGAACAAGTGGGTGATGAAGAAGACCTTAGAGTAGAACAAATAGAATGTTTTAAAAAGGCTCATCTAAAACATGGCACCAAGACTGCACAGATAAACTGCAGTAGAAAGAATAGGGGCTACAGAACGTGATCAAAATAGACATCCCTTTGGGGAGCTTTAGGGATTTAAGTCTATATCCATTTCCTCAGTTCCTCAGACTTACTCAGTTTTTTTTTTTGCCTGTAGTATCTATACAATTCCTTTTTGGAATATTGTTTTTCTGCCACAATCTGAACCTAATCCTTCCCTACCCCTTCTCCTCCCTTCCTTCCTTCCTTCCTTCCTTTCTCCTCCTCCTCCCTCCCTCCTTCCTTCCTTTCCTTCTTTCCTGCTTTCTTTTTTGTTGTTCTTTGTTTCGAGTTAATTTGAGGGTACAAAGAATTATTAGGTTACAGTGTTTGGATTTGTTAGGTAGAATCCCTCTTATAATTGTTTCCTGCCCCTAAGAGGTGTCAGTGTGCCATACAGAGGATTTTTTCTTTTCTTTTTTTAAGGACCTGTGTTTTTCTTTATTTAAAATTTTTTTTTTCTTAATCAGGCCCAGGTGAGGTGAACCCATGGCCCTGGTCCGCAGGGCCAGTGCTCTAACCACTGAGGACAGCATCCAACTCTAATCTGCTTTTCAAGCCTATCTCTAGTTACATCCTCCTGCATTCAGTCAGGTGCAAGTTCATGCATTTAGATCTTTCCATCTAAATTAGGATTTTTGAGTGACCATTGTGGAGTCATACTATTAGGGGGCCTTTGGTTCCTTGATTTCAATGTGGCAAATCTGAATCAAGTGTCTTGAATACTTGAATAGTTTTAGTTCTTACTAAAAATGGAGTGAGTAGAGGTAGTAAGAAGATAGAGTAATACATGCCTTTATTTTTGAAATTACTAGTAATTCTGAAAAATTTAGTATCAGACACGTACTAAATCTTAGGCATTTGACTTAGGTTTTCTAACCAGGAGGAAACACGGAGGAAAAGTTAGGGTCCAGTGATCCCAGGCTGGGCTGCTGGCCACGGCTTGACCACTTCTTTCCTTCTATCCTGTTCTCATTCACGTACGTTCTCAGACTCAAGTGGAGCTCTTCCAAAGTAACAGCTGAAGCCCAAACAAGATGAAAAAACGACAACAGAGTTCAGGAAAAGATGATTAAAATCACCTAAGCTGTCAGGGTCCCCAGGGCACATGAAAGCCACTGCCCGAGCTGGGCTCTGCACTTTGGGGGCCTTTGGCAAGTGTGCTGTACGCGTCTTATAACTGTCTACCTGAGAAGAGGTAACTTGAAAACATCCCTTCTCATGCTCTAACTCTCTCTTTACACACAGGACTCACTGTGTTTTCTGATGCGCGAAAATAAACCTTGAAGTGGCTATGTTTCCTACTTCAGCCCTTAGTACATGAAGGTCTCAGTGTGAATTTTAGGGAGATTGGACCTCCTGGTTTTTTTGTGACATTAAAACACAATATAACTTGTGGAAACATGGGTCTACTTAAATTAGGTATTTGATTCTCTTCAATACTTTTAAAGTTGATTTAAACATGTATCATTCAGTATGAGCAAAAATTAAATTCTGTATCACCTATGGGTTTAGCTCTTTGAATAACACGTGCTTAGGTAAAAAACAAAACAAAACCTGCGTTTTGAAATTATGCTTTGCTAGCCCTGAAGACTGTAAACGTTCAATTTCAGTATACCTTCTGAACTTACTATGGCACTGTGCTTGTTAGAGCTCAGTTTTTAAAAAGTCATTATTTAATACAGGGTAAAGCAGGTCATTATGCAAACATGCTCATCAGTAGGAGGAAACTGAAGTATAAAACATCAAATCAGAAATTTATTTTACAGACAAGATGAATACATTGTTAAGCTACTTTTCAGTTTTAAAATGAATTTGAGAAAAAGCAGTTGGACTCCAGGGATGCAGACTTGTTCTCTGTCACCACATAATGACTACATAACCTGAATCAACCTATTTCAACCTCTTTTAGCCTCAGTTTCCTTTTCTGCTAATTAAAAACTATCATCAAGCACCCAACCAAGTGCTAACTATTTATGAAACTAATTTCAGTTGTAGAGCTTATTGGTATATTGCTAATCAATGTATGCATTGAGGTCAAAGCATTATTTGAACAGAAACTTCTAACTAATTGTTTCATATGGCATAACTGAGCTACAGTCAGCATTTTAATTCAGTTACGATTTAGAATGTTCCGCTTTATCTCTGAAAAGCAAAAGCATTATTGCTGAAGGCTATGGACTTTTATCAAATAGAAGAGGCAGGAGAGATACACCGTAACCATTGTTTCCTTTCTGCTTTTATAATCTGTCCTGGTAATGAAAGATAGCTTCTAAAGTGATTGAGTTTGCGAATGGTAAAGAGACGGTCTCGTATCAAAGATATTAAAACCACATAAGAGTTTGCAATTATTTCTGAGACCTCTGAGTTGAGCAAAGTTGACAACGGAAGAGTTGAAGGTGGCGTAAGGTGTTGCTGGTCACGTTCATCTTTGGGTCATTTAAATATTATGCTAATAAAAGAGAACAGAACAGAATATGATTCTGTTAATGAACTTAATAGTAGAACTCAGTAGAAATACGTGATAAATAAATACAATGTCAAGTTAGAAAAAATGTTGTAGTTTCATGTTGTTGGTTTGCAAATTGAATTTTTACATAAAATTTACACTAAATGGAACCTCATTATATAGTGATGAGGTCCAGTATGATCCAAATCATTAAAATCACTGTACTGCTTAATGATTCACTAAGTGGTACTGCAGTGCCATAAATTTAGCACTAGTTTCATGATTCAAAACACCAGACTGAGACACCAGCAAATCGTATGTGGATCATTAAATTTACAATGAATGTCAGAGATGAAATAAGGGGGAAAAAACACTTTGAGAGATAGGGATAATATGTGCTCTAAGGTGACATACATCAAGATAAATGATCTTATACCACTTGTGCTTGGATAATAATGGGGGGTAGTTTTTTTTTGTTATTCCTCATTTCATAATTTCCAGAGGGGCTGGAAGTCTAAACTCTTACGAATTAAAGCAGCTGTCACTTTCTGACTACCCTGTGATCTGTTTCATTTATATTTATAATATATACATTTATATATGCCATTACATTTTAAACTTAGCTGATTTTGCATAGACATTATGGCTCATCTAATTTCCTATCATATTAGTTCAAAATGATTTTTATGGTTGGATGAGATTTGGACTGGTATTACATGAAACCTACCAAGAATATAAGGTTTAATTCTGAAATCCTTAATGATGTTGTTTTAAGTTGAACCCTTAATGAAATCTTAGCACTATCTTCGTATTCTCTCTCCAGAATTGCTTACATGACAATCTGGGTATTATAATTTATAAAATATAAAAATAAATCTGTTAAATATAAGCCAAGCCTTAACCATCCAAAACTTTTGCTATTGGAGAACTGAGGAATTCACATTTGAAAGCACCTTTCTTCCAAGTATGACTTAGAACATGAAAAGCAAATATTTCTTTTGGTTGCAAGTAGAATTTTTATATAGAGTAGGGTATGTAAGATACGATGATTTTTTTTAATAGTCTGTCTGACACTGAAAAGAGCAAAACGTTGCTATGTGGTATCTCTAACACGTTAGCAAACAATATTATCCAACAGTACTATTCCCTTGCCAGGAAAGCCTTAATATTATTTACCATGTGATGGAGAGTATGAGATGCTGGTTTCAGACATGTTCAACCAACCTGTATGTATGTCTTTGTGTAGAGAGATGGGCTGTGTTGCACAGCCTGGTATCAAACACCTGGCCTCAAGCAGTCCTCCTGCCTTGGCTTGGCTTCCCAAAGTATTGGAATTACAGGCCATGTGCCACCATGCCTGAAAAATGTTACGCTAACTTTTAGATACAGGGCCATTTATCATGCTGGAGAGGCGGGTGTACCACAGCCTATTTCAGTCAATTGTGACAGTCAAACCCTGTGGACTTTCAGAGCAGAACCTTGTCCTCATGTTATCTTTATCAAGCAAGGTAAATATTGAATAGCCTCTGTGGGGCAGAATCTTGGGAGTGGAGGGCTTTGGCTTTTTATATCTAATAGAAGAATGGCTTGAACGACAACTTTCCTGAGAACACAAGACAAAACTGCAAACTCAGAGGGGTCATGGAATCATGTCCATTGTGTCAGTGATCTATTTGATTAAAAAAAGTTCCCTGAAAGTAAAGGCCATGGGCTGATGAAGATACTTCATGGAAGTCATATAGAAAACACCGCTTTCCCTTTTTAGCCCAGGAAGAATGATAGACTTTCCCCTCAAGAGACAAGGATAGTTTGATTCTGGTCATTGGGCCCTGAACTGGAACATTGTGAAGGAGATTGTTTGTTCCTTCTTGTAAAAATAAAAATGCTTCAAATTCTGCTTTTGTTTGGAGAAAAATCCAATTGAAAGATAAGAAAAGGAAACAAAAATGTTTACTGATAGCATTTAAGATTGATTAGTCTACCTAACCTTTGGTATTTTCCACCTTTACCTCAAGTATATGGAGTTTTATTTTCAGCTGGCTGAATACTTAGGGCAGTTTCTTCTTTTGGAAAGAGTATTAGTGTTAGTAAGCATAAAAATGAATTTGTGCAGTCTTCTCCCTCCTCTGACATTTATGAAGGACTTGGACTATTCAAGTCAAACACAGGAGAACAAATAAATCAAACACCAAAGACCAAAGGGAACTATGAAAAAGAAAGGTATTCACTTTGTCCTTGAAACTATGAAAACAATTTCTAGAATGAACAGGTTAAGAAAACAGCTTGGGTATGCTGTCAGCTCATGCAGAGCCCAATATCTAGAAATTGCTTCTAGCAGAGGAGAAAGTAGTTGGAAGAGAAGATAAAAAGTGCTATTTAGATCTTCCCTCATAAGCCTTAGGACAAGAGTGTAAAATGTGGCAGTTTAGTAAGGGTCTGAGACAAAAGAAATGACCTCTGGTCAAACGCTGGGCTCTGAAAGAACTTTCCCTCTTTTTTCTTTGCCTCTGATATAATTTTCCTAGATTTGTGAGAGAAGTATAATATTTTATAAAATTTCCTACTTAATTATTTTGCCCTTAATAATAGATCAATTTCCCTTTATCAGAACTTGGTCCAGTAAGAAAGAGAAAAAAGAGAAAATCATTTTGGAAGAGAGAAACATAAGAATAAAGGAATGTTCTATTCAGTTATGTGGAAAGGCCCCTCTTTCCCCCAATTCCTCTATTCTTCAGGTCTGGGGGCTAGTGGGGAGCAGATGAGTGGGCTAGGGGAGGAAAGTTATCAGAATTGTGTCTCAACATTCTTTGGGGTCTCAAAGATCTGAAGGGAGAGGAAGTGAATTTTCCAGGTTAAGATTTAAACATATGGCAAAAGGGCTTTTGTTCTGCTGTTTCCCCCCCTCCTCCTTCTCTCCCTCTCTTCCTCCCTTCTCCCCTCCTCCTTCCCTCCCTCCCTCTGCCTTCTCTTCCTCCCTCCTTCTCTCCCTTCCTTCCTCCTTTCTCCTTCCCTTCCTCCTTCCTTTTTTTTGATAGAGTGCCCTGGCATCATAGCTCACAGAAACCTCAAACTCTTGGGCTCAAGCGATTCTCATGCCTCAGCCTTCTGAGTAGACTACAGGCACTCACCACAATGCCTGGCTGTTGTTTTTAGAGATGGGGTCTCACTCTAGCTCAGGCTGCTCTGGAACTCATGTGCTCAGGTGATCCGCCCACCTTGGCCTCCTAAAGTGCTGGGATTATAGGCATGAGCTACCATGCCCAGACTTTCCACTGTTTTCTTGTTTTGGAACTCAGCAGAGATTCTGGACAGGATGCCCTGGCAATAATATGGGGCAGCCCATGCAAAATTGTAAGGCAGCAAAGTAGGGGCTCAGGCTGACAGAGGTTTTAGTTCACACTCCAGGATCTCCATTGGTTACAATGTGTCAGGAGTAATGAGATGAAGGCCAATGGGCAGCCCTGGAGCTGGTCAGGCCTGAGGCTGAGAGAAATAATAGAAGACATGAGTTGAATAGAGAACATGGTGGAGATGCAAAAGGGTCTGTAGCACCAAAAGTGAAGGAGTAGAGCAGGTATCAAATCCACTGAGCAAGGACCATCCCCAGAAACTATGTACCACTGGTTCACCAACTACAAGTATTGGTCATGGAGTCTAATAGCATGCTCCTCTGTGCGAATGAGCCAGCCCTTACACAGAAGATTCCAGGAAGGCACTGCATGCTCAAGACCCAGTGCAAGTCCAAGGGATCCCATTAATTCCAATACCTTGAAGTTTTATAGGCCTCTTACCACATTCCAGGACACTGTTTTGGACTGCAGCAAAGGAGGCATGTACAAATTGAATGATGAAACAAGCATCTTCCAAAGACTGATTTAAACTAAGAACAAGAGAATTTTCAATTATTGGCTCAGATTACATTTTAATTCATATTGGACTAAATTTAATTTTCCCTCCATTACTTAATTGGTTGGAGCCTTTTATAAAGAGTGTCATGTTAGTTATAGAGGAGCCACATTTTCCTTGCCTATTTGAGTTGTAATTTGATGAACATATGTAATAGAAGAGAAAACTTAATTGTCTCTATGGTTGTTGGTTCTCTGTGGGTTGAAACTAGGAGGAGCTCTTCTTCCTTGGGCCTGAACAAAGCCAGAGAAATCAGTGGAATAGAGTCTCTACAACTAGGTCATTAGGCTGGAGGCCAGCTGAATGTGCTGCCCAGACAAGGCCTCAAGGTCTCATAAAGGAACGCATATGTCTAGCTTGTGCAGTATATACAACAGCATAATTATCAAGCCACTGGTGGAAAATTTCAATATGAAAATAAGAGCATCTGGGATGAATGACTTTTCTGTAAATGTCTGGCTTGTGTCTGAACGGTCTGTTTCTCTAACATTGTGAGTATTGACTACCCATAAAAAGCTCATCATAGTCAGAAACAATGTTCGTTCATCTGGTGGTCAACAGTATAAACAGCCTTGTTTGGATCAGGTCTTCTATCTCTTTAATGTGATTCTAGCACTTAATATATTTTGCATACTAATGCCCTTTGACTAGGGAAATATCTTGTGATTTGTCTTTTGAATTGTGGACTGTTTTCTTTAGCTTAACGGGAGATGCCTAATATTTCATTAGTTTGGGGGATATGAGGTTATGCCCCAAATAGTGTATGAAAATTTTCACTTACTCTCTCATTCTAAGTGGGTTATATTCCTATCTTGTGTGACGATGGACAAAGAGTAAAGAAGAGAATGAGGTAGGAGGGAAAGAGAAGGCAAAGGAATTTGTAATTATTTTCCTTTTTAGCACTGTTTATGCAAGTATCTATTTTTACTCATATCATCATATTTTGAACTTCATAGAACCTTGAACTCTTGTCTAAAACTAGGACATAAAAGCATTCTCCCCTCTCCAGGACAGTATCTAAATAGCAGCTTTCGATTTAATTTCTCTTGAAGATGGAAGTTCTGAAAAAATCTGTGTTTTCAGATCCCTTTTCAGATACCCCTGTTATGAGCAGGGGTAAATATCATTTAATATGCTGTAAATATCTATGACATACCAAGTTTACACAGAGATTCCATCTCCCACCTCATAGAAGCTTCAGACAATGAAGAACGGCAACATTATTTTTTTTCAGTGGAGTGGGAGGGTTGCTGGAAGAAATGTGAAAAAGTGGTGGAGAGATCAAATATGCAAAATATTCCTTTCTACCCATTTATATGAAAAAGACTTTGCACAAGGAGTTACATTTCCTTGGTCCTAGCCCTACTCTGACTCTACTGACATGAGCAACACAGGCCAGGTATTCAATTCCTCACATCTCTAAAACAATGCCAGATTTCACAGTTAGTGTGAGAATAAAAGGAATTAAAAATCTGTAAAAAAAATTTGAGTCATTATAACATAGCACACAGACATGAAATATTAACTACATTGTAACTACTGAAATTCTCTAAGATTTTTTGCATTTTATTCTCAGATAATCTGTGCAGCATGACCCTCTTCTTACTCCCCTTCTCTGTTCAAAATCATAGAGCTGCTGCTTCTCATCATGTGAGGGTGTCTTCCTTATCAGGGTGATAAGAACTTCCGGTTTCCCCATCTTTCATAAGTACAAGGAAACGCAATATCCCTATCTGTGCTGAGCCCATGACAGCTTATTGACTGTTAATAACCTTGACAATATTATTTTTCTTGGAGAAAAAGGAGACTTGATGACTTCTTTGTTCAATTTCACCTAAAGAGAAGTCTTGGCCGGTGCACACAGTAAGTGTCATTGGTAGGGAATTGTCCAGGAGGCATTCAGTATGTAAATGTTCTAATTAGATCAATGTAAAAGAGCAGTCGTACATTCTGTTATAGCAGTGTGTCTGCTTCCATTAATAAAACCTCCCGAAGGCATGCACTACTAGTTTTCTCAATTAGTTTGTCCCAGATCATTTCATCTTAGGGGAGGGAGGGAGGAAGGGTGGAATGAGAGGGTAAAGGGAGGTGGCAAATTTACAGGTATTTTCTCCAGCTCAGAGAGCTGCCCAAATTTGTCCCTTATTCCAACTGGTCACTATATTAGTCTTTAGAAAATCACATCCTGTGTAGTATTTGGAAACATGAAGAATCTTCTTTTCCTGATAAAGCAAAGACCACCATCACTTCAGGGTCTTCTCCTCTTCTTCCTTCTATATTTCCTTATTTTTACTTTCCAGGGACAGCATCATCGTGTAAAATTCCTAGCACAGTCCCTGGCACATAATAGCTATTTAATCAACCATTTGTTCCCTTCCCTTCCTCAAAGATACAGCATGCCTCAAGCCTCTGGAAATGCAGAACAAGGAGGTATGACTATAGAATGCCTAATAAGGGAACCCAATTTATAATGATTGGAATGATAGCAATCCTTTCTCTATACACAAGACTGGGATTATCAGGCTGTAAAGCTGTTTGTTTAAGAAGGATCTGAAGTTTTTAAAGGGAGATATGTGCAAGGAATTTTTTTTTAACACCTGGGCTTTAGAAAACAGGAGGCGATATGAATGAGTAAAATCCTGGCAGGGAACACAAGTCCTGTGTGTGTGGCTGTCACCTTCCATTCACACTCTCTTTCTCTCATCATTTTCTTCCCTACTTGAGAGAAGCTTTGAACCAGCATTATCTCCAAACTCCTCACTTCTACTTACTTCTCCAAGAATTAAGAAGCCATTGTGGGATATGGAGAGCTGAGAGTTGACCAGTGGATGAGGGAGTCAGGGCAAGGGCAATGGTGACTGGTAACAGAGAACAGAAGCAAATGCCAGTAGGCTCTGAGCAGTCCTAGTTCACCCACTCTATTGTAGCCCCCCATTCTCCTATTTTATGCAAGAAAGCCAAATAATTTGCTTTCATAAGGTGTCCTGCCTTCTTCAGTTGCCCCTCCCATGCCTCTGAAAGACACAAACCAAGAGAAGATAAGAAAGGTCATAGAAATCGAGTTGGAATGAGTTCTGGTCTGACATGGCCACTTCACAGTTGCCTATATTAGGGCGTCTTCCTTATCTGGGTGAAGAGAACTCATAGTTCCTCCTCATCTTTCCTAAGTACAAGGAAACCCAATATCCCCAACTATTCTGAGCCTATGGCATTTTATTGACTGTTGATAACCTTGACAGTATTTTTTTTTTTTTGAGACAGAGCTTCAAGCTGTCCCCCTGGGTAGAGTGCCATGGCATTACAGCTCACAGCAACCTCCAACTCCTGGGCTCTAGCGAGTCTCCTGCCTCCACCTCCCAAATAGCTGGGACCACAGGTGCCCGCCACAACGCCCAGCTATTTTTTGGTTGCAGCCGTCATTGTTGTTTGGCGGGTCCAGGCTGGGGATTCGAACACGCCACCTTAGGCGTACGTGGCTGGCGCCTTAGCCGATTGAGCTATAGGCGCCGAGCCAACCTTGACAGTATTATTCTTCTTAGAGAAAAGAGAAACTTAATGACTTCTCTGTTCAGTTTCATCTTTGAGACTCAGCTTTCCCATCTGCAAAGCAGAGACAATGTGACCAGCCTCACACAATTCACAGGATTGTGCTTCAAGTGCAGATTAAAACATGTGCATGACTTATGTAAATTTTATTACCTTGTATAAATAATCTTTGCTCATTTTTTTTTTTTGCAGAGGCCGCAAGACTAGTGCTAGTGGACCCATTTCAGAGTAGTTGTATTGGGAAGGATGAAAAAGAAAAACGACTAAATAATAGTTTATCAATGTCTGTAGTACTGTTCTTCAGAAAAGAAGAAAGAACTTTTTTCACATATGTATACTTGAGGAGAAATAGTGGGGGTTGATTAAATATGAGAAAGAATTTACTGGTTATAAAGTAGTGGTATGGGTGACGATTTTAAGTTACAAAATCTTTTCCCCTGGAAGTCGAAATGACCAAGGTGGGTATACACTCAGTGCAAGGTTGTAATAAAAATTTAAAGAGAAATTTGCTAGCTAGAAGTAGTTATAATGATGGTAAACTACATTGATCAACTAATCTTTGACCTATAAAAATGATAACTTCATATGGTTCAACTATTCTAGGAGTAAGAATACATTGTAGCAATGACCTTGAACATATGTTTGCAAATGAATAGGTGAGCTTGGATAAAAGTGAGGGAATCTAAGTTGCTTAAGAAGGCACAATAAGTAACTATGGTAAGACAATGTTAAGACACTGGGAAAATTGGGATGATCTGAGTGACAGTCTTTGCCCAGAATGGTTTTCTCCCACCTTTTAACGTGGCTCACTTCTCGTTCTTCAGGTCATACGCTCATGGAAGCCTTCCCTGTCCCGACAGAAAAGATTTTATCTGTTATATATTTTTGTAGTTCTGTGTGATTTTGATTCATAATATTCAGGACAGTGATTATTATTATTTGTGTTTAAAATTCTCTCACTCCACTGGATTGTAGAGCTCCATGAGGGCAGGAGTCCTGGTAATCTTGATCACAACTATATTTCTCATGTTTGGCACAGTGTCTGGCATTCAAGAATTTCAAAATGTTAGAGTCTGAAGGATAATCAGTGAAGATAGTGATTTGTTAAGGGTAAACCTGGATGGTACGGTGTGGAGGAAGAATGTGGATCAAAGGCTGAGGAGAACAAAAGAAACAGGGCATGGGCCAGGAGGGAAGAGGCAGCAACCACCAGTGTGGTCTGAAGAATTCAGAGCAGACTGACTTTAGACTATTTAACTACAAAGGGAGGGTGGCTCTGTGATGTAGTTGTGGAAGTGCCCTTAGTAAATGAGAAGGCTGCTCTCTCACCCTCCATTGCTTTTCTTTTTGTTCTTAAAAAATTATTTTTAATGGACAGATGCGAACTGTGCATATTCATGGGTACAGGGTGACGTTTTGATACATATATAGTGATCAGATCAGGGTAACCAGCATATCCATCCTCTTGAACATTTATCACTTCAAGATAATTGCTTGATATTTTGAAAACATTTGTATATTTTATTTACTTAATAGAGATAGGGCCTCATTATGTTGTCCAGCCTGAACTTGAAGCCCCAGCCTCAAACATTTCTCCTACCTTAGCCTCCTGACCAGGGTGGGACTATCAGTGTGCACCACCGTCCCTGGCTGTCCCACTCTTAGAGCTGGAAGTTACTGGGAGAAGAACGGTCTTCAGAAGATATGCCACCATGACTAGAAGGACTCCACATGCTTGAAGGGACAGCAATGTAGAGCAAGATGAGAAAGTAGGTTTGCTGAAAGGCAATGAACCCACACCTGAGCTGTGGTCTCAAAGAGATGGGTACTGGGGGAGAGCCAAAGGTGTGGCAGAAGAATAATGATGAGGTAGATGTAAGCAAGTTTTCAGGGGAGAAGGGATGAATGAGGAAATGGGACCATGTGCAGATGTGGGTAGTGTGAAATGAGGCTGGCCCTGTGGATAGAAGGGCCAAATAGAGGAGACGTGTTTGCTGGGAGGAGAATGCATGGTGAATGTTTTGGACTGTGAGGGGAGTGCACAAAGAATGCTGTGGACTGAACTCAGATGTTGAAATCCTAATCCCCAGTGTGATGGTATTTAGAGGTGGGCCTTTGGGAGGTAATTAGACCATGATAGTGAGGTTCTCATGAGTAGGTTGAGCACTTGTTATAAGAAGAGCCCAGAGAGCTATTTTCCTTTCTTCTTGGCATGGAAGTCTACAAAGAGAAGTCGGTGGTCTCCGGCCCAGGAAAGGACCCTTGTTAGAACACCACCATGCTGGCAACTTGATTTCAAACTTCCCAGCCTTCAGAACTGTGGAAATAAATCTTGTTGTTTAAGACACCCGGTCAATTGTAATTTGTTAGCCTGAAGTGACTAAAACAGTGAATGCACCGAGCAGGTTGTGGAGTTGTTGCTGGAAGTCTCAGCTGTCAGCAGACACACGATTCTGACAAGATGGCTAGTCTGCCAGCATTTCCTCACTGTTCTTCCCTAGATAATTTTAAAAATATACAAAAGTTAGGGGGTGAGGTTCCTGCCCTAACACTTATGATAGAACTAGGAGGACAAGCAGATCTCTCTATAATTATTAAAGTAGTTTAATGATATGCTTTAACAGTTATTTTGCTGCATGGCAATTAGATTCAAATGGTAAGTCAGTCACACAAATGAATATAATTAGTAGTGTTTTTGCATAGTTAAATCAAGCATTTGGAGGCCTGTTAGGTGAATGGTGGTCCAAAGAGAAAGAGAATTGGGGGCTCCTAGCTCTTCTTTTGCTAAAGGGAAGGATTATGGATTGTTTCAAAATCCTCTCCTTGATGTGGTCCTTAGGATGGGGGCTGCCTGCCTCCCAGTGAGATCATTGCAGGATTCTATTTATAGTTTACCTTTGTCCTTGTTCTCAAGACCTGGGCACGGGGGGAGAGGGAAGAATGGAGGAAGAGAGATGGGTGAACAGGTAAATATCTCTCTGCCACAAGAGTATTGACCATTCCTGACTTTGGAAAACTATCTTTCTTTTTGCAATTTTTGGCTGGGGCTGGGGTTGAACCCACCACCTCTGGCATATGGAGCTGGTGCCCTACTCCTTTGAGCCACAGGCACCACCCTGGAAAACTATCTTTTGCTTTAGCTTTTTTTTTTTTTTCATTTTCATTTTACAATATGTTTTATTGTCATAAAATACTTCAAACACAGAGGAAAAGAAGGAGAAAAATGAGAAGTGCTTCACTTAACTGATTTTAACATACGGTACATTTACATTGGGACTTTTAAAAAATGGCACCCATGGTAATTATAGGCACAGATAAACGCCCTGTCCAACTAAGGCAACTGCATCTCTCTCAAGCATATTTTATACTTTTTACTATGTTATGTTTTCTAAAATAAATACAAAATTTTTAAGTGTCTTAAAATTTCTAGTAAGTGCTATCCTGTACTTAGAAGCTTGCAAGGGTTTATTCAGAAACAGAAACAAGTTAGAGAATATCCAGTAATCAAGTTTAAACCAACTAACTAAAGCACTAAGAACCTGTAATTATCTCACAAATAAAGGATTCTGGTGGTAGCTGATTTCAGGTCAGCAGCAGCAGTTCAGCAATATCATTAAAGACTCAGCTTGCCATGCCCAGCAAGTAGGTTTCCTTCTTCAGTTCCTTGCCTCAGGCTGACAAGATGGCGGCAGCTAAGAACCAAGGTCTCAACCCACTACATTCAAGGCAAAAAGAAAAGCAAAGGGAATAAGGCATTTCCCATCTGAATCCCCCTCCCTCCCCCTGCATACTCTGTATAATCTTGGGGCTGTGTGTATAATGGGTTTATTAATTAATTAATTTAAAAATTATTAATTACTTGATTTAACCCCTTGATACATATATTTATTTTTAATTGACAAATAAAAATTGCGTACATTTACCGTGTACAACACGATACTTTGAAATACATATATCTTCTTTCAAGACTAAATCAAACTATCGTATCTCATACACTTTTCATGTATTGGTGGGGAGAACACTTAAAATCTCTCTAAGCATTTTTTTAAGCATATGAAACATTATCGTTAACCATTTTCACAATGCTGTAGAATAGAGCTCTTGAACTTATACCTCGATCTAATGAAATTTTGTATTCTTTGACCAACATTACTTCCATCCTCACCCACTCTCTGCCTCCTGTAATGCTCTGTTCTCTCTGCTTCTATGAGTTCTATATTTGTAGATTCTGCATGTATGGGAGGTCCAGTGGGATTTGTCTTTCTGTGCCTCGCTTATTTCACTTAATATAATGTCCTCCAGGTACATCCATGTTCTTGTACATGTTAGAACTGCCTTCATTTTTGCACCTGAATAGTATTCCATTTTGTATATATATCATCTCTTCCTTGTCCGGTCAAATGTTGATGGACATTTGGCTGCCTTTGTATCTTGGCTATTGGGAATAATGTCACCATGAACATGAGAGTGCTTCGATCTCTTCAATATACTAGTTTAGTCCCAATAGCAGGATTGCTAGCTCATATAGTAGTTCTATTTTTAATGTTTGAAGGAACTTCCATACTCTTTTCCTTAAAGCTTATGATAACTTATAGTCCCACAACAATGTACAAGGCTTCCATTTTCTCTGCACCTGCCGAACACTTGCTATCTTTCTTCTTTTGGGTAAAGCTATTCTAACAGGTGTGAGTGATGTCTCATTGTGATTTCAATTTGCATGTATCTGATAGAGCTGTTGAACAGCTTTTTGTATATACATTGGCTGTTTTTACATCTTATTTTGATGTATTCAGGTTCTTTGCCCATTATTTTGATAGGGTTATTTGTCTTCTTGTTGTGAGTTTCATATACACAGATGCTTCTTGCCTTAGGATGGGGTTACATCCAGATAAACCCATTGTGTATTGAAAATATTGTAAGTAAAAAAATGCATTTAATGCACCTAACCTCCCAAACAACATAGCTTAGACTTGCCTTACATAAATGTGCCCAGAATACTTAGGTTAGCTTACTGTTGGAAAAGAAAAACATCTTCTAACACAAAACCTGTTTTATAATGAAGTGCTGAATATCTCATATAGCTTACTGAGTACTATGCTGAAAGTGGAAACAGTGGCTGTATGGGTACTTGAAGTATGGTTTATACTTAATGCCTATTGCTTTTGCATCATCGTAAAGTTGAAATGTCCATACTGAAGATTATAGGATTATTTTTAATGTTTCTATGAAAAACATATCATTAGAATTTCAATAGAGATTCATTGAATCTGCAGATTGCTTTGGTTAGTATGGACATTTTAACACTATTAATTCTTCCAGTTCGTGAGCACAGGGTATCTTTTCATTTATTTGCATCTTCTTCAATTTCTCTCAACAGAATTTTATAGTTTTCAGTGTATAGGTTGTTCATTTCCTTAATTTAGTAATACTTAAGTATTTTTTGTAGCTATTATGTATGGGGTTGTTTTCTTGATTTCTGTTTTAGATAGTTTATTGTCAGTATATAAAATTCTATAATTTTCAACTAACAGAGACAATTTAACTTTTTCTTTTTTGATTTGGACACCTTTTATTTCTTTCTCTTGCTTAATTGCTCTGGCTATTTCTTCCTGTACTATGTTGAATAGAAGTGGTGAGAATGATTCAGTGTTGGTAGGTTGTATGTGTCTACAAACTTATTCATTCCTCCTACAGTATCCAATTTGTGGGCATATAATTGTTCATACTAGTGTCTTATGATCCATTCTATTTCTGTGGCATCAGTTGTAATGTCTCATTTTTCATTTCTGATTTTATTTAAGTCACTATTTTTTCATAGTCAATCTAGTTAGAAGTTTCTTGATTTTATTTATATTTAAAAAAACCTTCTTAGATTCACTGATCTTTTCTATTGTTTTCTAATTTTTATTTCATTTATTTCTACTCTGTCCTTTATTATTTTTTTTCCTTCTACTAACTAAGGCTAAGTTGCTTCTTTTTTTTTTTCCAGTTGCTTACAGTATAACATCAAGTTATTTATTTGAGAACTTTCTTCTTTTTTGACCTAAGCATTTATAGCTATAAACTTTCCTGTTAGAAACTGCTTTTGCTGTATCTTATAAAGTTTGGTATGTTGTGTTTCCATTTTTGTTTATATTAAAATATTTTTTATTTTCCTTTTTAACTTATACCATTGGCTGTTTATAAGTATGTTGTTTAATTTCCACATGTTTTCGGGTACAAGGTAACTTATATTGCACATCTCCAAGGCTCAACTGCAACTTGGACTTTACCTGACAAACACAAACAATGTTAACTTAATTGTATATACCATTATATTAATCTGGCATTAAAAAAGTAAATTTCCACATGTGTGTAAATTTTCCTAAATTCGTCCTATTTTTATTCATTTTTAAATTTCATGTCATTCTGGTTAAAAAAGACAAGAAGACACTTGACATAATTTCAGTTTTCTTAAATTTGTTAGTACTTATCTTGTAACCTGACATATATGCACTTAAGAAAAATGTGTGTTCTGATGCTGGTAGATGAAATGTTCCGTATATCTGTTAGATTTGGTAAAGTGTAGTTCAAGTCTAATGTTTCCTTATTGATTTTCTGTCAGGATGATCTGTTCATTGTTGAGAATGGAGTATTGAATTCCCCTCTTATTATTGGATTGTAGTCTATATCTCTCTTCAGATCTATTAATATTTGTTTTATATATTTAGGTGTGCCGATGTTGGGTGCATATATATTTACAATTGTTATATCCTCTTGCTGAATTGATCTCTTTATCATTATATAATGACCTTCTTTGTCTTCTTTTACTGTTTTAGACTTACAGTCTATTTTATCTAAAAGAAGTATAGCTATTCCTTTTCCCTTTGGTTTCCATTTTCAGGGAATCTTTTCACTTTCAATCTGTGTGTGTCCTTGAACATGAAATGAGTCTCTTGAATTCAGTATATAGTTGGGGCTCGTTTTCATTGTATCCATTCAGCCACTCTGTATCTTTTGATTGCACAATTCAATCCATTTACATTCAAGGTAATAATTGATAGATAAGGACTTACTATTGCATTTTGTTAATTGTTTTCTGGTTGTTTTGTAGATTCTTTATTTCTTTCTCTTTTGCTGTCTTCCTTTGTGACAAGGTAGTTTTTCTCTAGTGGTATTTTTTAATTGTTTCTTTATTATCTTTTGTGTATCTACTATAAGTTTTTGCTTTGTGGTTAATGTGAGGCTTTCATAAAACATTTTGTAGTTGTAACAGGCTATTTTAAGCTCATTACACCTTAACATTGATCATATTAAAAAAATACATCTACGCTTTTACCCTAGCTTATCCCTCACATTTTATGTTTTTGATGGCACAATTCATGTCTTTTTGTATTGTGTATCCTTTAACAAATTGTTATAGCTTTTATTATTTTTCATGATTTTTTTCTTTGCCTTTCAGCCTTCATATTAAAGATTTACTTTTATCAGTGAGTTTTATACTTTCATATGTTTTTATATTACTAATTAGTATTCCTTTCTTTTAGCTTTAAGAATTGTTTTTTAAAATATATATATATATATACATATATAATATATATATATATATTTTTTTTTGTAAGACAGGTCTGGTGATGATGAACTCTTTGAGCTTTTGTTGTTCTCATTTTCACTTCTGAAGGACAACTCTGCCAAAGTATTCTTGGTTGCCAATTTGTTCTTCAGCATTTTAAATAGATCATTTTCCCCTGGCTTGTAAGGTTTCTGCTAAGAAGTCCACTGCTAGCTTTATTTGAACTCCCTTATATGTGAAACAGTTATAAAGGTAATATAGCTTGTGCTAGGTATTGAAAGCATGTTTTTCTTTTTTCTTTTTTTTTTTTTAGACAGAGTCTCATTTTGTTGCCCTTGGTAGAGTGCTGTGGTGTCACAGCTCACAGCAACCTCCAACCCCTGGGCTTAGGCAATTCTCTTGCCTCAGCCCCCTGAGCAGCTAGGACTACAGATGCCTGCCATAATGCCTGGCTATTTTTGTTGCAGTTTGGCTGGGGCTGGGTTCGAACTTGCCACCCTCAGTATATGGGGCCAGTGCCTAGACACTGAGCCACAGGCACTGCCCTGAAAGCATGTTTTGAAATAACCAGTATCTATATCGTGAGGGCGTTTAGTTTAATGAAAAAAGTGTAGTAGAAGGAAGGGAACAGTGAAGGAAGTATTCTGAAGGGATGGTGTTATTTTAGAAGCTTAACATTGGTCTCTGTTGCCAGCAGATCAGACATTTGGTTAAAGGGTATCTGTGCATTGCCTGCATCTCTATCGTAGTGATTACTCTGTCCATAAGCCCATTGTACAAACTGTCTGGCTAAAGAAGTTTTGCTGATAACAACTGGCTGATGCTTTTCCTTCTTCTCTTTCTCTCTCCTCTCTTCTCTTCTTTTCCTTTCCTTTCTTTTATTCTTCCTCCTCCTCCCTCCCTGCTCTTCCTCATGTCTCCCTTCTTCCTTTTCCTCTCCCCACCTTTCCCTCCCCGGCCCCCTCCTCTTCCGGCCTTTTCATTTGCTTGTTTAGAGCTTCTTCTGCAGTAGTTGGTGCGCCATAAAGGATGATAGAAAGTTCTTCATGTTTTATGCCTAGTCTAGTAAGTTGTCCCACATGGCTCTTCCCTAGAACTGCTTATCCCAGATATTTCATCTTGTTCCTTCTAGGTCTCTCTGGAGCCTATCAAGCCATTCATTCACTATTGCCCATGAGTTTATGTATATTTCTATCTTAGACTACTTTCCTCTCCTCAGAAAGTAGAAGATCAGGTGCACTCTTGAAATTTTGTCCACTTGAAGTGCATTCTCTCTCCTCTGTCTTTCAGAGCCAATTTGTAGTTGCAACAGCAATCCATCCGGGGATTGTACCTATATACTGAGCTTACTTATTTGGGAACCAAGTTTGGGTATTTTATTCCTCTGTCAGCTACTATAGGGAATAACCCATAAGACAATAGCTGTGATGTCTTCAAGTGGCATTATTCTTACAGTGACATGAGTATCTGTATGTCTCCTTATATCACCCTCTGAATGTGCTCAAGCTTGAACCTATTACTTCTCAGCCCACCAAACCATAAGACTTGGTGTATTTGCATACACAGCTTATTTTGGGAGTTATAGCTGCTTTGTTATTTGATGTCTTTTGGTCAAATGCTCTTTCTTTATGAAGGCTTGGTGGGATAGCAAGAACTCTTACACAAATGATGTATAGTTCTCTGCTGAAAACGGTTTGATATTGCTTTAGATCCTCAGGAATCGTCATGTGAACCTATTTTGAGAGATTGCTAGAGATAACACATGGTACCTTTTCCTAGCACAGATTCTGCTAGTGCCATGGAGTCTTCTGGGTCAAATAATCAAAGTGGTAAAACTTCTTGTATCATTAGCTTTAATATTCTCAGCTTGATTTGGATTCTACTCAAATAGTAGCACCTTTCTACATCACCCCATAACTGGGTCAGAACATTAATCTCAAGTGTGGATATGCTACTTTTCCAAAGTCTGATTATGCCTACTAAGTGCTGTGTATCTTTTTAAGGTATAAAGTGCAAAATATTATAACTTTGTCCTTTTGCTTTAGGGAAAAAGTATCTTGGCATACTCCAGATCACCCAACTCCTAAAAATTTTATCAATGAATCAGCCTTCTGAACCATGTAGTAATTATCTCCCAATATCTGGGGAGCATATTTTTTTACTAAGGCCTCTAAAGTACTTGCCATTTTTTGTTCATGGGTATAAATTATAGGACATCATCAATAGAGTGAGCTAGTGTGACATTCTGTAGATTGTCCAGATGGTCCAGGTAACTTCAGGCAGTACTTTAACAGTGAGTAGATTTAGTATGGCCCTGGATTTTTCCCTACAGAATGTGAGTGCTTCTTTAAATGTTGCTGAAGAGGTCCTCTGGCTTTTACACTTTGCTGTGAATTGGTGATTGATTACCCTGATCTTGCCTTTTTTTTTTTTTCTTCAAAGAATCTATGGCAATAGTCCCCTAATTATGAAGCCCTTATTAGTACTATTTCCCTTGTTTCTCTCAAATGCCAGCAATGTTGCATGAGCCAGTGTTTCTACTTTGCCTGTCCCAGTTAATCACAGGTATAATTTATTTATAATATGCCAGGGACGGCCAATACTCTGAGTTCCACCAATAATAGAGCCTTCATCCAGCTGGCTAGAAAATATTTCAATTCCAGAATCTTAACCACACAATCTGCCTCCTAGGATTACTCCTATTACCACCTGTTTTAGCCCATATTTCCTAGAAGATTATCCATATCCAGAGATTATGGTGGATTTTATTTATTTACTTTTAGGAGAAAAGGAGTGAGAGAAACAGGATAGGCAGTGGAAGGTACCTAAACTATAATGCAGTTTCAGATGGATTCTAACTTTGCCTATTCCATGGAGAATTGTGTGGGGCATAAATTGCAATGTCAAGTAGGCCCTTGAAGAAAGCTCATCTCTGCCCCGAGTAAGTCATTGCTATGTTTTTTCCCCAGGAATGAGGATAGGATATAATCTTTCAGGTCAGGCAGCTCTTGCTTGACTGAGGCAATTATTTGGAAAATGTTTTAGTTCCATGTCATTAGTCAACAGCACCACTACCTAGTGGGTGAGGATACCAGTCCTGGCCAAGGGAATCTGGCTAGGACTCTCAGAATTCACTATAGCAAGATATACACTTTCTGAACAAGGCAGAATCAAACATTTCAAAGAGTTTGACCAAATAGATTTAAATATCTATGTTAGTATATATGTAATGTTAAGTTACGTTTCCAAGGATATTTTATCTTCTAGGTGGGCACACTCCATACCATCTTTTTCTTGTGAGATTGGACAATACTGGTAAAGAGACATAGTTCAGATGTATCTGGATATTACCTCTGAACGTAGCTGTGGACATTAGCATCATCTATGTTTATTAAACTCTATGAATCTCTTCTAAAATTATGATGTTATTTCCATCAATTAGTTCTGCAATTCTTCAGAATTTTTGAATATTTTGAGCTCTGAATGTTCAAGGATGGGAAGTGAGTACCATCCCCAGCTGCCATCTGCTCACTCCACATGTCCACATGGAGTCTGCACACTTGTATTTTGAAAAAATTAGCAATGCTCCTTGTTCCCCTGCAGTCTCGGGTTCAGGGTGTTTGGATGCCTTGTCATATTCACAAAGATGTACAATCTTCTGAGCCACTGGGGGTCTGACAAGTTGGGTCTCTCAGAGCCTATTAATTCCAAAAAGTCCTTCATCTGAGGTAGCAGCTCAATAAATATCTTCAACAAGTCCCCATGACTCAGTCATCTGAATGCATTAAAATAAAAGAAGTCTCTATGCTCACGTTAATTCACACTCCTCTTTTTTTCAGAGGCACACAAACTCTTTATGATTAGGGGCACACAATGAAGAAAATTCAGTTTGATCACTTCTACATCATGCAATGAACTTGAATTGCACAGTTCATAGCACAGTGGTACTTTGGAAGCAGAATGCCATCCTTATTTTTTGACTAAAATAAATTAGTGAAAGCTTTCTTTTTCATTTCAGGTGCCTAGTGGTGGCAGGTGAACTTAGCTTTTCCTTTTAAAATCCCCTCTCTCAAATTCCTTACTGACCAGCCATTTGATCCTATCAGCTTTTGAGTGGTAGCTAATTAGATACAACATTTCTTTTATCCCCTTTCTTTTCTTTCTTTTATTTTCCTTCCTGATCATTCATGGGGGGAAAGATGAACTGAATTTGACCTAAAGAGGTTGCTTTTACTTTGGGCTAAGTGAATGAGCCTTAATTATATCCAGCAGTAGGTTTCCAGGGTGAGGGGTGATATATAACCTTCATGTCGTACAGAGTGAAGGAACATTGAAACACTATTTGAACTAAAAACTAAATTTATTCTTTGGAAACATCATATAAGTAACTTTAAAAAACTTAAATCAATCTTTCATTTCTGATACAAATCTCTAAGAGTTCTATGAGAAAAATATATCTTCCTTTCAAAAGTTAGCTTTGAAGTTTGAGGAGCCAAACAAACCAGTTCCCCATACGGAAAGGAGTGATTACCAAAACTTCAAGAACAATATGTTTTATCAAATTCATTTATTTAAATAGTTTACTTAAAATAGACCAGATTTCATCCTACAAAATTCAAGGTACATAGGAAAAAGAAGAGAAAAAAATGTATTTGGGATAATCCATGTTTTTTTTTTTTTTTTTTTCAATGAGAAGGGAGGCTCTAGAGCAATGGAGTGATTCAAGATATGTTTTAAGATGGAAGAGACTGGACCGTGGGTATAGATTTGATGTGGGTTTGCAAGTGAGATAAATGTCCAGCATTTGATTAAGGAAACTTGGACAGATCAGAGTGCCAATTCCTAAGACAGAAAAGATTGCATTTTGGAGGCAGGAGAATGTATAGAATTTCAGTTTGGAACACATTAAATTTTGATTTCTTGTGAGACATGTAATTGGAGAAGTGGATATATCAAATAGGCCATTGGCTATATGAGTTTTGGGATTGGCAGGATGGTCTAAACTGGAGATGAGAGTTTTAGATGTTGTTGACATAAACAATGATACTGCAAATCTTAATCACCTAAAAGAAAATGCAGAAGGAAGAGGCCCCACATAGTGCCTAGAAGAACTCCAACTTTTGGAGGTCAGGAGAGGAGGAGAAGCTGGCTAAAGACAGCAGGAAGTGCTGGTGTCATGCTTCAGAGAGGATTAAGCACCAGCTCTGTGAACTGCTGGTGAGCATTCAAGAGGAGGCAGCTGATGAGATGTGCAACATGGAGGTGGCTGTTCTCCTTGACAAAATTAATTTCAGTGTGATTTTGGAGATGGAAATACCATTAGGGAGTTTGAGGAGTGGTTAGGAGGTTGGAATTTTGATGTAGGTTTTGAAGGCAAGTTTTTAAAGACATTTGACTCTGATAGCAGAGAAAGGAGTGGTAATTGGAAGGAGATAAAGGGGGAACATGAGGTTACCGGGGAAGGATGATTTTAAAGCTGTGAGACCACCCGAATCCACTGGTGTTCTGGTAAGAATAGCTTGTTGTAGATGGAGAAGTTGAAAATACAAGAAAGGTAATTAAAGAATAAAGTCTTAAAGATGAGAAGGGAAGGAATCTGCAGCTCACGCAGAGGGATTAAACACTGCTGGTGGAAAAGACACTGTTTCTGATATAACAGGAGAAAAAAGGGGTTGACAGAGCCACCGTAGATTTGTAGGTGATATAATGATTTTGCTAATCTTCCTGAGGTATAGAATAAACTTTCCTTTTAGGATGAAAAAGAATCATGTGCAGAATTTTCCTAGGCGTTTTAGTAGCCAAATATTGCATAAAACCTTAGGTCTCCCTCTAAGTGCTCTGCTGTCACCATTCATAATTCCCCTTTAACATTCACCCTCCCCTCACAAATCCTGCCCGCAGATCTATATGGCTTCCGGAAGTTCAAATCTCCCAACCTCTGTGCTTTTAAACCTTTCCTAAAAGTTCAACGATTTCCCCATTAACATAACTACTTGCTTCAACCTTCCACAACAGGTTCAGAAAGGTTGTTTTTACTTCTCTCCAGGCTTATTGGCTATGGAAAACAATGTTTCTGCTATTCCATCTACATTTTCCTGGCATTTAATTTTCCGTGGACCCAGGGATAAAGAAATAAGTAAATAGATACTAACTCTAATACCTCTGAAATAAATGAGATGGTCCAGAAATCATTAAGCCTAGAAAACATTCTTTGTAATTTCTAAGGTGAGAACTGTTGAAATTAAAGGAAAAGAAAATTAGAGCAGTGTTATGACTTGTGAGCAATTTGTAATTTCTGATATTAGTTTAGTGGCAAGCACGAGGCATTATTAAATATGCAATTATTTAAGGACAGTTTGTCCTCATGTTTGGAAGTATGTGGCAAGCTTTTCCTACCTCAGAGATGACAACCAATGATGATAACTGGAGATTCTGGAGAAAGACCAGGGCAGACTATAATTAAAGTGAAACTTTATGTAGTATCTGTTCTTCTTGACATCATTTCTTACTTCTTCTTTCTTCCCAAAGAGGAGTGCATAGATGGTGAAAATTAGATATTCCAAATACCTATGCTTAGTTTTTCCTTATACCTATTACTAATCATAGAATAAAAAGGAAGATTTAAAGATCTAAGTTTAGTATTTTAAAGTGTGATTAAAACTTTCATCAAGATGTATCAGATTATAGATCCCCTGAACTTGACCTTTAGGGTAAAGGAGAAAATTGCAGAACCAAGACACCCTCTCTCATTTGGATGGGAGAAAAAGTCTAAAACTGCTTTCAAACCTTTCTTTGTTCTCCTTGTTATCTTTAAATGAGTTCAAAGTCAACAGAATTCCTGGCTGGTCCTTCCCTAACAGAAAAGCTATACTCTTGCCTATGAAAGGCTATTTTATCTCTGTGCTCTAGAACTAATTTTTTATGCTACTTCTGTGAGTGTGGGTGGCAGGTCGCATTTTTCTAACATGGCTCTCTCTAAATATACATCTCCTAAATCTTTGTATTCATTTTATAATGTGATATTGATGTTCTTCCATTAAAGATGGGGGCTATGTCCCTTCTTCTTGAATCTGAGTGGTCCTGTGAGTACAGTAGAATTGGTAGCCTAGGTTGGAAAGGTCCGTATTTAGCTTCCTCCTGGATCTTTCCATTGAGATGTTTGCCCTCCAGCTCATCTACCTCACAAGAAGAGGCCCTCTAGCCCATGCTGGGCGATCACATGGCGAGAACCAAGTGGAGAAAAACCGAGACCCGACAGGAGCCAGCATTAGATTCCAAACATGTGAGGAAGTGAGATGTCAGTTGATTTTTATCCATAGCTTTTAGGCCATTTCAGCTGATCCTGGGTGGAGCTGGCAAGATCTGCCTCTTACATGTCCTGACCAAATTATAGATTTGTGAACAAAATAAATGTTATCACTTATTAAGCCACCAGGTTTGGGGGAAGTTATATAGCAATAGTAACTTGGAACACCTTGCTATAAAAAATACCCCGCCTATGAACTTATTCAAGTTTCCCATTTGAAAAAAAAATCCTTATGTTATTCTTTATCCCCTTTCCATTCACAGTCCTAGAAATCTCCTGTTTTTGAGATCTATACTGGAAACTGGCCACTTGACGAAAAATTAATTAGCTAAAAGTTAATTTTCTGGAAATAAAGTCCATGAAAGTCTGATTTGCCAGTAAGTTGTTGACATCAGATGTCTGGTAGAAATTTCAGGTGGGTCCTGGGGGGCTGGAGGGTGCCACAGCCCTCAGAGATCCCTCATCTCTATCCCCTCTCTCCACGCTTTCTTTCCTTTGCTGATTCTAGCAATGTCCTCTGATCCTCCTTTCCCCAACTTCTGCCTAGTGTCCTCTCTGCTGGATATCCTCTTTCTCTGCACCCTGATCTATCATGTGTTCCTTCAAGCCTCCCTCTCCCACCTCACTTCTCAAGAAACTTCCTCTCCTGGCTGGACTATGTGCCTACTTAGGCTGGCCAAGACTGGTCATCCTGTGACATTATCCTTGGCGTCCTCATTCTGGTCCTTATCAGACCATCCCCACTCCTAGCTCAACATACATCAGTGACTGCCCTTGGCTCAGAGGGCAAACTTTACACTCCTCACAGAGCATCAGCAACCCTGTCTGACCACGGTGTGTCCCTTCATCCTCTCACTCAGCATGTCCCCTAGTATCTTATTGAATCTCCTGGAACCCTGGATTGATTAGTCTGTGTGGAGCCCTTGTGCCCAAGGCCTCTGCATCCTGGCACATGACTTTCTTCTGTTCACGAGACCCACCCTGCTCTTGTCCACTTGGCAAGTGTCTTCTGAAGTTTCAAGTCTGTGGCCCCCCAGAGTCATCCTGTACTTCTAGCTGCTCTGTCTTGCAGCACTGGGGCTGCCCTTGTACAGCCTTCTGTGACAGGAGAGTGTGTCATCACACCTGGCTCTCTCCACTGGACTGCTAGACCTTTGAGGGTGGGAGCCAGACCCTTTCATCCCTGCATACTCACTGCCTAGCGTAGTATTGGCACATAGTAGGTGCTCAACAAATCTTTCTTGAATGAATACCATTCAGCTAGAAAGCAGTACTTCAACCATCTGCTGTTTAAAAGTAATTCCTTCACAGAACCAATTTAAAATTATACCCTTGGGCTATGTAATAAAGAGACATATAAAGAACATGCCTGCAGTTTATTTAAGACTTCTCCTAAAATCACAGTTCACTTTGTGGTTGAAAGCCCCTTGAATAAATATCCGTATCCCTAATTTCTGTTAGTTTTAGTGGAAGGTAAAAGCTTGTATCTACTGGCCCAAGGCTTATTTCCTTTTATTAGATATTTTATCAGATAACAGGAGTCATGTCCCCTGCCCCTTTCCCTGTCCCCTCCCCAGCTATTTTTGTCATTCCCTGCTGGGAGCTCAGAGTTCAGTTAATTCTTGTGTCTGTGCTTTTCCCCAAACTTGGATTCATATCATAGCTCTGTTTCTGCTTAGCCATGTGATGTTTCTCAGCCTTCATTTTCTCATATATAAAATCAGGTATCAGTCAGGAATACTCCTAAGATTTTTGGAAGAAACGAATAAAACTATGTAGGGAGAAATATTTTAGAAAGTGCTATCTAAATATATTATCATTTTTATTGTTCTTCCTGAAGAACTGTCTTAAAGAAATATGACCTGTACAACTTATAGTATTTTTGGTTCCTTCTCATGCAGCCAGAAACACAGAAGGGATTCAAATACAGTAACTGTATTCACCTCCATTTCCTACATTGTAGGTTAAAATCTTTTATTTATATTTTTATGACAGTATTGCCACACACATCTTGAATTGTAAGCTTCTTCAAATCCTTTTATGATAGCAGATGGGGCGTGTTAAATCAAGTAAAGATTCAATGCGAAGGAGAAAAATTATTTCTGAAAGATAATTTCATAGGAAACTAGAAATATTTATTAACTATTTCTACATAGTAATAACTCATATTTATTGAATTCTTATTGAATGCCCATTTCTGCACTAAGTGCTTAAATGCATTACTTTTTAAGATCCTTTCAATAAACCTATAGGTTTTTTGCCCATTATCTGCATTTTTCTGAGGCAAAGGAATTAGGGTTTAAGGAAGTTAAGGAAGTCACCTGGTTAATTAGTAGCTGCATTGAGATCCTAACCAAGGAATCCTGACTACTAAGCCCAGATGCTTAGCTCAGCTGCTACCCCGCAAAACAATTAGGTAAATCCTACACATTTAGTCCACTGGAATTATGAGATGCAGTTATTCTGGGGAAAAGTGATTATTTTGAATTTTTTCGTGCAATGATTAATAACTTTCTCAAAGATTTTCTCTCTCCCTTGATATTCTCTTTAAAATTACCTATTCTGCTTATCTCCTTCCCCATATTCCTTCAGTAATAAGTCATTGACTGTCCATGTGAAGTCTGTTGCATCTTATACTCTGCCCACTTGGGTACTTTTTAGTCCTACGTGCATAATTGTAACACTTTTCATTGTTATATATTAAAATTGGGTTTGGTGATTATCGTTCCATTTTCTGAAAAAAATTTACAGTGAATTGTGTTTTTCTAACATCTTACGATATTCTTGAACTACAGATTAAAAGCTGTTTCTTCGATGTGATCTTACCTTCAGGCAAAGGTACTATTTCTACTCACCTCATGCTGTTATATCAACCAGACTCAAGTTATCCGCCACATTTCTTCCCGCCCTTTAAAAGTTTTTCTTTGCATTTAGATTCATTCATTTTTTTGAGCAAAAGAACTTATGAGATTATACAGATGTTCTTTCCTTATTGTAAAACTTTCAGTTCTGAAAATGAGTAAATTCATGTCGCAGAAAGTTCTTTCAGTTTACAGAGCAATTCACAATAGGATCTCTTAAAAGACATCTTCCTTAGGTCATTAAAATATCATTTGATTTATAAACAACATACTTTAATTTGAATTACAATTGGCCAGTATTACAAATATGTCCAAAACAATATTTGATCTTTTAAAAAACTTGTATAAATTACTTTATAGGACAAAATATTATTTATGTTTTATATACGTAAGATTATATATCTCTGACATATCTAATACATATGTATGTATATATATGTGTGTGTGTATATCTCTGAAGAAAAATCGAGTATGACCTAAACTTTTACCTGAATCTCTAACTGAATGCTGGGTTTATCTGGAAAAATATTCTATCATCCTTCAAAGAAGATATTCCTCTTGTATGTAAAGTGTATCATTATTCATTCATAAAGTGGTCTTGGACAAGACTTTACCTGTTACCTTTTGTCAGTCTTAAGTTTTTCCTTTGACATTTGTGCATCAAGCAGAGCTCAGCCGTGGGCCCACTTGATAAACTCCAGCAGTTCCGCCTCTATTCTCATCCCTATCTCCACTCTCAATCACTGTCATTTCATTTCTAATGTGTGTCCCGTATTGTAATTGAGAGGGCCAGACCAGCGCCATTTTGTTGTTTACTGCCTAAGTTCTGTTCCTCATTTTAAGCCCCCACCGCCATCTTAGATACTAGGTTCCCCATTCCCCAAAACCCAGGCTTTTCCCTGAAATCAAACCTCCCAGCCAGCCAATCAGAATGTACCCCATCCCTCTTGCTCCATACCATCCCAAGTCCCCTCCCTCACCTCAGTTAGGAAATCCCCCACCCCTCATACCTGTACCAATCCATA
>CAUYTI010117218.1:0-34199 GCA_963575145.1 Galago senegalensis
TCCCAGCTACTTGGGAGGCAGAGGCAGGAGACTCGCTTGAGCCCAGGAGTTGGAGGTTGCTGTGAGCTATAATGCCACGGCACTCTACCCAGGGGGACAGCTTGAGGCTCTGTCTCAAAAAAAAAAAAAAAAAAAAAAAAAAGAAAAGAAAAATTAAATAATGAGGTGTTTGGTGACAATTGCCAAAATTGTTGATTATAGAAACAGGAATTAGAGAAAAGTCTCCTGAAATAGGCTCAAACATTGTAAATGCTTGTAGTATTTATTTACATTTTTTAAATTCATCTTTTATAATAATTATGGGTTTTTTTGTTGAGTGTGGCCAGATCTTTTACATATATCTCCTCCAGTTAGCACAACAACTTTAAGTGGAAGGTATAATTATCAACATTTTATGGATTGGAAACAAAGAGCTTTTAACAATCATATTAAATCCCTTTGGTTTTATCAGTCCACAAAAATGCTATATTTTATTGCCAGGATTGATGCTGGAGTACACTGTGAATTCCAGGGTTGTCTGTCTGCTTGTGTGTGCACTATACATCTATGCCTTTTTTATGAACAAAGAGAAGAAAAAAATTAAATTTACATCTTAGTAAAACTGTTTTTTCCTGTCTTCCTTAGTAGAGTCTTTTATGATCTGGACAGAACTTTGAGGATAGTCTTATTTTTTGTGTTTATCATTTTATTTTTTTAATAAAAATTATTAATTTGATATATGTACTATAAACAGTTATGCCAGCAGCCAAGATGGCTAAGAAAAAAAGCTGTTGTTTACATCTCTTCTTTAATGAGTGTTATGTTTGCTTTGGCTAAATTGCCACTTTGGCAAATTATCTTTTTTTTTACTGTTACACTTTTCTATGTAAAAAGTGTTATATAAGTCTAAAGAAGTGAAAAACTAATTTTAACTTCCCCTGCATTTTAAGACGATTCTGAAATGAACATTGCTATATAAATATTCTCAGAATAATCTATAGTTCAATTCATAATAGTATTAAAGTAGAAATTTAAGGTAGGAAATGCATACAGTAAGCTCTCTTATCATTAGTGCTCCGTTGTCAAAAGGTTCTCAGAAGAATGAGAACCTTTACAATAAGAACAATTTTTAGTTTAAATCATCACCAGGCATCTAACTTTAATTTCTTTTTTTCCTTCCTCCCTCCCTCCTTTCTTCTCTCCCTCCTTCCCTCCTTCCCTTTCTTTCTTCTTTCCTTTTTTGAGACAGGATCTCATTCTTTTTCCCAGGCTAAAGTGTAGTGTCATCATCATAGCTCACTGTAACCTCAACCTCAAACTTCTGGGCTCAAGCAGTCCTCCTGCCTTAACTTCCCAGAGTAGCTGGGACTATAGGCAGCCTCCACTGCACCTGGCTAATCTTTCTATTTTTAGTACAGACAGAGGTCTCACTCTTGCACAGTGTGGTCTTGAACTCCTGAGCTCAAGTGATCCTCCCACATCTTCTTGGCCTCCCAGAGTGCTAGGATTACAAATGTAAGTTAACACACCAGCCGATTTTTACATCTTGTTACGTATAACTTTTCTATGTCCCAATGTATTAATCAGATTTGTAGAATGAAAAGAAAAATGCAGTGTGAGTTTACATGAATATGGCCACTAAGAGAGGATTTCTCCAAATGTCCGGCTAAGCAATCTCACAGATGCAGTACTGGAAAGAAAAGGACTTCTGGACATGCATATATGCCCCAGGGATCACAGAGAAAACCAGGGTTTAATGTGTAATGCATGTGCTATGATTTGATTCATTTATTCAATATGATGATATAAAACTGTGATGAGAAGCAGGCAAAATGTGGTGTCGACTTCAAAACAAAGTGTGGTGATCTGCCTTGTTTTCAACTTGTTGCTGTCTGATGAAAACACTTTCCACAAGCAAAATTGATGAGCAGATGGTGCTAATAAGGCCAATTAAGTACTAAGCTTCTGGAAATGTTTTTGTTGAGTGACATCGTCAGACTGGTTTCTGCTAACATGCCTCTTAAGCCATGTGTTTCTAAGGGGCAATAACATTCATACTTATGGTCACTGGAATTTTCATTTTCAAGAATACGGGCTCAGACCAGACAACAAGACAAATAAAGACCCTTTGCCCCAATTCCAAAAGACAATATGTGAAGTTGAGTGATGAGAGTCTACCCCTTTTGAAATTCTGGCAGGGCTCAGTTTAGGTCACTGGTCTCCAGTAACTAGTGCATGAAAAAATTTTCTCTGGTCTGCAATTAAAAGAGAAATATGACAAATTAAAATAAAAGAAAGAAAAAACAAAGAAAAAGAAAAAATGGAAAAGAAAAGAAAAAAAGAAATAGATTTTGGGAGGTGCTTTTTCCCTCTTTTACTTTTTTCTGGTAGATGAAAGTCATCCTTTTATTAATTTTTATCTATGTGTCATATTATACTTGGATATTAGGTAAACAAAATTGAATTAATAATAAATATATTGTCAACACTGGTTCATGAATGACCTTTCCTTGTTTTTACTTTTTATTTTATTTTTAAAAGTTAGTTTTGTTTAACCTCCCCTTGCTCAAAGACAGTTATGATAAATACCCACTAAAGTCAAGAATCAAATTACTACTGATAATTTACATCTATCTATAGATTCTTTCCTTATTTTCCTTCCTGCCTCCCCTCCATAAAACCTGTGAGGCAACCATTATCCTGAATTCTATATTTATCATTCTCATGCTTTTAAAAACATAAAAATATATTTTATAATTGTGTTTTAAAACATTTAAAATAATTTTATCACAAACACCTGCATAATTAAATGTTACGTATTTTAATTTTGCATATTCTTGGACTTTAAGGAAAGAATTTTATAGAAAGAGAATCATACAATAATAAAATACATATTTATAAAGAGGGGATTAAAGAGGACTTTTTTTCATTTGACATTATGTTACTAATATTAATCCATGTGATGCAGGGAGCCACGGTTCGTTCATTTTCATTGCTGTAAGAATAAACTGTAATTTATTTACCCATGGATATCTAGGTTGTTTCCAGTGTTCTGCTTTTATGGATGTGGCTGCTAACAACTTTCTAATGGCTTATCTTCTGAAGCCTGGACAGAAGAATTTACCTGTAGTATACTCAAAGAGCCTAAGTCCTGCATTTTAAGATAAGCATGCTTAACTTTGCAAGATGATGCCAAATTGTTTTCTAAAGTGGTCTATAGTTTTATAAAATTGTTTTTCAAGCAGTTGTATTGAGTTACATTTCTACCAGCAATGAATAAGAGATCCTGTTGATTGACATATGCGCCTATATACTTGACTTTGTATTTTCTAGAAATAAGTAAAATATTTAATAAAATAAGAACCATACCACTTTGCTTGCCAATTCATCTTTTACATTGTCTTCATTCCAGTTTCATCTTTTTGTTTTCTCAGTGTAAACAGATTACATTGAATTTTGTAGTCAATAGTTAGATTTACTAAAAAACTATAGCAACTTCTTTGCTTACTGTTTCTTCTTGCATTCACTCCTCTTCTTGATTGACTTCTTTTTCTTTCTCAATGGTCCTTTAATAACTTTTTCAGTGAAGGTCCATAGGTAACAAACACGTTCTGTTTGTATGTGTTCTGGTTATCTATTGCTGTACAACAAATCACCCAACACTTAACTGGCTTGTAACAAAACGATTCACTCATGTGGCGGCCAGTTGGGGGTGGCTGTCCACTGGGAACTCAGATAGGGCTGAAATTTGGAGCTCTGGGTTCTTCTTCATATTAGCTTCTCCATGGCTAACTCATAGCATGATGTCTGCATTCCAAGGGCAAACATCTCAAGAGAGAATAAAGAGGTAAATGATAGTCTTTTGTGACCTGGCCTCAGAAGTCCACTTCTACTGTACTCTTCTTGTCACAAAGGCCCACCTAGTATCCAGGAGAGGGACAATAGACTTCACTTCCCAAAGAGTTATTTGACAAGAAATTGTATTGCAGCCATTTACAAATGCAAAATAAGGATTTATGCTTTTAATTAAGTTCTAGAAAATTCCTACTTTATCTAGTCTACATTTGTAGAGCTTCTATTAATGTATAAAGGGAATTCTCAATGCACCCACCCATATCTCTTAATTTCTATTGTATTTTCCATCTCCTTTATATGTGTGCTGTGCTCTGAGTTGATTTCCAAGTGTTTTTCCTTTTTTTGCAGTTTTTTTGGCCAAGAGCTGGGTTTGAACCTGCCACCCTCGGCATATACGGCATGAGCCCTACTCCTTGAGCCACAGGCACTGCCCAAGCACTTTTCTATTTAAAAGAAAATTTAGTCCAGGTATGGTGGCTCATGCCTGTAATCCTAGCACTCTGGGAGGCTGAGGTAGAAGGATTGCTTGAAGCTGGGAGTCTTGAGATCAGCTTGAGCAAGAGGGAGACCCTGTCTCTACTAAAAAATAGAAAAATTAGCTGGGCATCATGGCAAGCACCTGTACTTCCAACTACTTGGGAGACTGAGGCAGGAGGATCACTTAAATTCAGGAGTTCAAGACCAGCCTGAGCAAGAGAGAGACCAGTCTCTACTAAAACTAGAAAAATTAGCCAGATATTGTGACAGGGCCTACAGTCCCAGCTACTCAGGAAGCAAAGGCAGGAGGACTGCTTAAACCAAGAAGTCTGAGGTTCCTATGAGCTAGGCTGACACTATGGCTCTCTAGCCTGGGCAACAGACAGAGTGAAGCTCTGAATCTACCATCCCTTGAGGTTTGGAAAATTTTTTTTTCTTGTATGAACATGAGGCTTATTCTAAGCTGCTTATCAAAATATTTCTTCCAACAACGGTATTCTACCAGAGATATTTTAGTGCCTCAGTAATGCTTTAGCATACCTTATAGATTAGTAATACAAAGCTGCTCTACTGGAAGGACAATAGGATTTTAGTAAGGAAGAGCATTCCAGAAAGGGGAAATCATGTAAGGTATGTATTTTTTAAAGTTTTAAAATTATACTAGTATTTATAATAATTGATCATTGATTTTGCAATCTGAGAAGTTTTTAATGGGCAAATTTTAAGAACAGTAAGTTCAGAGAGCTGATTATTAATTTTAGTCACATTACTACAACTTTATCATATTGAGCTATACTTCTAAAGTTGTTAATAGATGTGTCACTTTGCTAGGACTGTCATAAAAAGTGCTATGAACTGGTAACTTAAACAACAAGAATTTATAATCTCACAGTTCTGGCAAGGGTTAGGGTTAGGGTTCCTTCTGAGAGCTGTGGGGGTAGGATCTGTTCCAGGTCTTTCTCCTTGACTTATGGACAGCCATCTTCATGTACAGTCATGTTCTGCATAACAACGTTTTTGGTGATCATAGACCATGAATATGATGATGGTTCCATAAGATTATAATACTGTATTTTTACAGTACCTTTTCTATGTTTCAATATGTTGAGACAGAAAAATACTCACTACTGTGTTTCCGTTGCCCACAGTATTTAGTACAGTCACATGCTGTACAGGTTTGTAGCCCAGGAGCAATAGGCTATACCATACAGCCTACATGTGCAGTGGCTTATACTGTGTGGATGTGAGTAAGTACAATCTATGTTTGCACAACCATAAAATTGCCTGATGATGCATTTCTGAGAAGATATCCTTTTTGTTAAGTGATACATGACTGTGTATGTAGTACTCTTCTTGTATGTGTGCATCTCCAAATTTCCTTTTTAAAATAAGGTAGCCATCATATTGGGTTAGGGCTCACCCTTATGAGTCAATCACCTCTATAAATAGTCTATCTCCAAATAAAGTCACATTCTAAAGTACTGGGAGTTATAATGCCAAAATATGAATTTTGAGAAGACAGTTCAACCCACAACAGTAGGAAATTCACTTTTCTGTTTATTAATATGAAAGTTAATAGTGAGCCACTTGAAAGAGTTCAGAGTACTTGGTTCAAATTCTTTCCCAGAAAGAAAAGCTAGGGAAAGGAGAGAAAGGAGTAATGGGAAAAAAGAAGTTTAATAATGGACATCTATAATTTTTCCCAGCCTGGAATTGCTTTCTCCTTTTTTGGTAATATCACCTTGATTTTGTTCCATGTGGTCCAAAGAAGGTCTGGAACGGAGTATTCCATGTGCTGAGTTATTAGAGTAGAGATGGCTACATGACCTTGGATGGGCCAATATTAACATTTGGGCCTATTATAGGGTCTTTTGTTGGAGCTCTTTTCTTCTTTCAGTTTTAAAAATTATTATCTAGTTATGTCCCACAGCCAGGAGGTGTGCCATCTATCCTTACATTGTGCCCATTTGGTGGAAGCACACCAATCCCCCTCCCACCTCCCTGTTAAAGAGCTCTTAAGTATATGGTCTATCTCCTAGGGTTGCTTGTGACTAACTATGCCACCTCTTAAACACAGAAGGGAAGGTGGAACTGAAAGATGGAGAGAGGCAGAATTATAACATCATTTTGAGTTCTTAGATTCAGCCATGCTTATAAATTCATCCTTTGAATTTCCAAGTTGCCTGAGCTGATGAATTGCCATTTTGGTTTAGGTCAGGCTCATGTTATTTGTAACCAAGAGTTTTTAACAGATGATCATTCAGATTTCGAAGAAAGATAATAGGAAGTAGGTAATTACAGAAGTGAAGTAACCGATTACATGCTTCAAGTAAGTGCACTAATAGAAGGGTTGTTCTAAGTCTTCCCCAAACAAGCAAATGTACAGTCACCCCTCATTTTCTCTTTCACTGATTACCTGCCCAAGGGCCTCACTAGTTTTTACTCTTTAAACTGGTTATATCCTAAAAATTTGTATATGGTGAGTTCAGAATACATTTTCCCATAGAAATAATGTTACACACGGTGGTTACATACCTAAGCTAGTAAACAAAAATCTTTTCAATCTGTAAGGCAGCTGAACTACGGAGAGAAACAGTATAATGTGCCTGGATAAGAATTTGACTCCTGGACCCATACTATCTGGGTTCAAATCCCAGCTCTACAGCTTATATTTGTCCTCTTGCAAGTTACTTGATTTCTTTGTATATCAATAACACAAAAATATTTGGAAAATCCCCCAAATTTGCAAACTAAATAACAAGCTTATAAATAGTTCATAGCTTAATGTTAGGGCTGATAGAGGCTTTGGTGTGTTGAAGTATCAGATGAAGGAAGTAGCATTTATATGTGTAGGACATTTTAAAGTCATGCTTTAAAAGTTTGTATACAATGCCAGGAATGATGACTCATGCCTGTAATCCTAGCATTTTGGAGGCCAAGGTGGGTGGATCACTTGAACTCATGAGTTCAAGACCAGTCTAAGCCAAAAGTGAGACCTCTGTCTCTACTAAAAATGAAAAACTGAGGTTAAGAGGATCACTTGAGCCCAAGAGTTTAAGGTTGCTGTGAGCTATGATGCCATGGCACTCTACCCAGGGCAACAAAGACTCTGTCTCCAAAAAAAAAAAAGTTTGTACATAATTTTGGGGTTTTATGGTTTTTTTTTTTTTGTTTGTTTTTTATTGTTTTTGAGATGGGGTATCACTGTTGCCCTGACTGGTCTTGAACTCCTGTGCTCAAGTGATCTACCTACCTAAGCCTTCTGAATAGCTGGGACATCAGGCATACACCACTGCATCCAGGCTGTACATAAATCTTTGAATATGATTTTCTTTGTACATAAATTTATACAAAGAAATATTTGTACATAAATTTATTTATGGCTTGGAGCCTACAGCACAGTGGTAACGGCACCAGCCACATACACCTAGTCTGGCAAGTCTGAACCTAGCCCAGGCCAGCTAAACAACGACAATTGCAAAAAAAAAAAAAAAAAAAACTAGTTACGTGGGAGGCTGAGGCAAGAGAAGCTCTTAAGTCCAAGAGCTGTGACAGCACAGCACTCTACTGAGGGTAACATAGTGATAATTTTCCTAGGAGAATGCATATTGACAGAAATTACCTCTGTATATATGAAATTTAACTATAAAAGTCTGTCATTCACAATTAATAGAAGTTTGGAGATAATTAAATCATGATTTTTACAGATAAGGCAAACAAGACTCATAACCAGGTTGTGAGAGATGAAACTAGAACCCAAATATCTAAACTCCTATTTCAGTACTTTTCCTACTACCCTAAATAATTTGGCCTTAAGGGTCTTTTAAAGAAGTCTTTCCATCAACAATCCTAAATGCATATGCATATAACAGAAATTCAAAATACATTAAGCAAAAAGTTACAGAATTGCAAAGAAAAATAGACAAATCCATAATGGTCAGAGATTTCCACACTCCTCTCTCAATAATTTATAGAACAAATAGATACAAAGCCATAAAAGGTATAGAAGATTTCAGACATACTGACTTGATGTATATAATATAGAAAACAAAAAAGAGAGAAAAATTAATAAATTCAAAAGTTAGATCTCTAAAATGATCAATAAAATGGATAAATCTTTAGTCAGATTGGTCAGAGAAAAAAAGAGAAAGAAAAAATTAAAATACTAGGAACGAGAGAGAGGAGGCGTCACTACAGTCATTCAAAGGTAATAACGGAGTAATAATGGAGTAATAACAGAAGAAATTTATACCATTAAATTTGATAACCAAGATGAAATGGACAAATTCCTTAAAATATACAAACTACCAAATCTCACACGAGAAGAAATAGGTCACTGGAATGGTTCTGTGACTACCTAGGACTAAATTTGTGGTTAAAGACCTTCCTAAAGAGAAAACTCCAGGTGCATGTGGCTTTATTAGTTACCTTTACTAAATATGTAACAAAGAAATAATAACAATTCTACATACACTTTTCCAGATAATGGAAAAGAGAAAAAAATACCAACCTTGTTCATTAAGGCCGGTAATATGCTGATACCAAAGCTAGAAAAAAAACATGGCAAGAAAAGAAAACTGTGGATGTGTATCCCTCTTGAACATAGACACAAAAATTCTGAACACAATATTAGAAAATTGATATAGAAAAAGCTTAATATAATATAACCAAGTGAAATTTATCCTAGGAATACAAAGTTGGTTTTCCATTTGAAAAACATCAGTATTATTTATCACACTAACAGATCAAAAAAGAAAAACCATATGATTATCCCAATAGAGGCACAAAACTGTTTGATAAAATTCAATATTCATTCTAGGAAAATAAAAAAAACAAATCTCCCAGAAAACTAGGAATAGAAGGAAAATTTCTTGCTCTGATAAAGGACATCTACAAAAACCTCTACAGTTAATATCTTACTTTGTGAAAAAGTGAATACATTCCGTCTAAGATTGGGAACAAAGCTAGGATGTCTACATTCACATCCTCTGCTTAACATTGTTCTGAAGGATTTAGCCAGTATAATAATCACCACCCCCCCCCCAAAATAATAAAAGGCAGACGGTTTGGAAACAAAAAATTAAAACTCCTTCTTTTTACATAACATGATTGCTTATGATGAAAATCCTAAGGACTCTTAAGAAAGCAACTAGAACTAATGAATGAATTTAGTAATATATTCCAGGATACAAAGCCAATTATTCAAAAACCAATTGTATTTCTATATACTTCAACAAACTATCAGAACTTGAGATTAAAAATGTCATTTAAAATGGCATCAAAAACTAAGAAATTTAAAAATATAGCATATAAAATCTTAATTACATATATATATATATACACATATATATATATATATATATATTATTTTTTGCAGTTTTTTTTCTTTTTTGGCCAGGGCCGGGTTTGAACCTGCCACTTCTAGTTTATGGGGCCGGCACCCTACTCCTTTGAGCCACAGGTGTCGCCCTTAATTTTTACTAAATATTACAAAGATGTCCAAGTTCTATAGGCTGAAAACCACAAAATATTGCTGTGAGAAATTAAAGCAGACAGAAATAAATGGAGATATTTACAGTGTCCAAAGTTCAGAATACTTTATAATATTAAGATGTTAATTTCCCCTTAAATGATCTATTTGTTCAATGCAATCCCAATCAAAATTATCAACAGGCTTTTTTGGGGGGTAGAATTTGGTAGGCTGATTCTATAATTTACATGGAAATTCAAAGGATCTACAATAGCCAAAACAACTTTGAAAAAGAAGAACAAATTGGAGATCTTATAATACCAGATATCAATTGATAGTTACCAAGTCTGTGTTATTGATATAAAGGTATACATACAGATTAAGGGAGAGGAATAGAGAATTTGGAAGTTGACTCAGATGAACATGATCAATTGATTTTTGACAAAGGTGCTTTTCAGTGGGAAAATGTAATCTTTTCAAGGAGTGATAATAGAACAAATGGAGACCAATTTAACACAAGACAAAACAAAAGAATCTTACCCCTAAACTCACACACATACAAAAATCGACATCAAATGGATTATACTCTTTAAGAGCTAAAACAATGAAACTTCTACAAGAAAACATGGTACACAATCTTAGTAATCTTAGATTTGACAAAGATTTCTTTAAAAGGACACAAAAATAACAAATATAAAAGAAAAACCTGAGAAATTGGACTTTTAAACCATAACCTAACCCTAATGTAAAAGAAAAAACCCAGGAAATTGGACTTTTAAATTTTTATCAAAATAAAAAAGTTTACCTATTTAAAAGACACTGTTATAGGCTGGGCAAGGTGGCTCACACCTATAGTCCTAGCACTCTGGGAGGCCAAGGCATGTGGATTGCTTGAGCTCAGGAGTTCAAGTCCAACCTGAGCAAGAGCCAGACCCCATCTCTACTGAAAATAGAGAAAAACTAGCCAGGTGTTGTGGTGGGCACTTGTAGTCCCAGCTGCTCAGGAGGCTGAGTCAAGAGGATTGCTCAAGTCCAAGAGTTCAAGGTTACTGTATGATGCCACCACACTCTACCCAGGGTGACAGAGTGAAACTTTTCCTCAAAACAAAAAACAAAACAAAACAAAAAAAACACTATTATAAAGATGAAAATGCAAACCATAGATTGGGAAAATATTTATAAAATGTATATCCAACAAAGGACTTTTATCTAGTACATATGAACAACTCTTACATCTAAAAAGACTGACTTTGTTTTCTGTTATTATAACTGAATACCTAAGACTGGGTAGAAAAAAGTATTCCTTAACAGTTCTGGGAGCTAAGTCCAAGGTCTAGAGAGTTTGGTGAAGACCTTCTTGCTGGTGGGAATTCTCCAACGTCCTGAGGTGGCGCAGAACATCAAATGGCGAAGGAGCTGAGTGTCTTAGCTCAGGTCTCTCTTAGAAATCCTCTAATGTCCCACCCTCATGACCTCATCTAATCCTAATTACCTCCCAGGGGTCCCATCTCTCAAATGCCATAGTTGGATTTCCCACCTTAATTACTGTTAACAGTGGGGATTAAGTTTCAGTGTTAGTTTTAGAGGATCCAAACATTCAAACCATGTTGCTGACCAAACCAACTCTTAGCAAGGAGGTAGAGCAATAGGAACTCTGATACACTGATGATGGTGGTGATGTAAAATGGAAATTCGGTAGTTTCTTGGTTATTCATAGGTCAAAAGATATCAAATTATTCATTTTAAATAGGTTCTATGAGATGTCAATTATACCTCAACAAAGCCATAGAATAGTAATTTAGTTCATAAATCATATCAGCTTATGCCAACATTATTTGAAATGCAACATATTAAGATGTGAGGCATTGTTATTCTGTACTTAACCTCACTACCAAGTAACATAAATCGTATGCTATTAAAATTTTCAGCTTTTTAAAAGACATATTAGGAATATTAAGACACTATTAAGGTAGGTCCTTTTAGACTGTAATCTAATAGTGAAAACTCTTTGCTGACATTAGTTTTCAGCTATTGGTTAATTAAAAAAGTGATTGGAAGGGAGAAATAATTCAACAATTACATAACATGTTTTATAACTAACGTTTATATTGTACACATTCATTCACCAAATGTTCAGTAGAGCCAAGGTCTTTCATTTGAGTTTTGACCCCTGGTTGAAGGGTTTGGTTTTCTTTTTTTTAATAAATCACAATCTCATTTGTATTATCTTCAGTTTCATAGTTTCCATTTCATTATTATGGATGTAAAATATAAGATTTTTTTAGACAAGTCTGAGAGCAGAATCTTTCTGGACTTTTGCAATTGAAATCTTTTTTACAATTGCCTCACCTCTTCCCCAAGCAGCCTGAGGTGATCTGTGAAAATGGTTCGCTATTCACTTGACCCAGAAAACCCCACAAAGTCATGCAAGTCAAGAGGCTCAAATGTTCGTGTTCACTTTAAGAACACACATGAAACTGCCCAGGCCATCAAGGGTATGCATATACAAAAAGCCACCAAGTATCTGAAGGATGTCACCTTAAAGAAACAATGTGTACCATTCCGACGTTACAATGGTGGAGTTGGTAGGTGTGCCCAGGCCAAACAGTGGGGCTGGACACAGGATCAGTGGCCCAAAAGAGTGCTGAATTTTTGCTGCATATGCTTAAAAATGCAGAAAGTAATGCTGAACTTAAGGGCTTAGATGTAGATTCTCTGGTCATTGAGCATATCCAAGTGAACAAAGCACCCAAGATGCGTCGCCGAACTTACAGAGCCCATGGTCCCATTAACCCACACGTGAGCTCCCCCTGCCACACTGAGATGATCCTTACTGAAAAGGAATGGATTGTCCCCAAACCAGAAGAAGAGTTAGCACAGGAGAAAAAGAGATCCCAGAAGAAACTGAAGAAACAAAAACTTATGGCATGGGAATAAATGCAACACAAAAGAAATGCAAATGACTGTCAAAAAAAAAAGAGGGGTGGCACCTGTGGCTCAAAGGAGTAGGGCTCCAGCCCCATATGCTGGAGGTGGCAGGTTCAAACCCAGCCCCGGCCAAAAACTGCAAAAACAGAAAAAAGAAAAGAAAAGTAGAGAGGGGTCATTGAAGCAGTTTAATCTGGGAGTAACAAAGTCAGAGGGCCATCTTAGGATGACCAGGTAAAGGGCAGGTGGCAGTTGGGAGACCTAGGAGCACTGTGGCTACTGTGCAGCCAGCAGGATGGCTCTTGGTTCAGACCAGTCTATGAGGGAGGGACAGAGGATTGTCCCCCAAAGAAATATCAGGGCCCTGGGCTGGCCAGTGAACAAAGAGAGCAATCTTACCAAACAGGGACCCACCACACCAGCCTGTCGAAGGTTGAGGGCACAGGTGAAGGTGGTTAAATTTGGAAAGCACTTCACCAGTATCATTTCATTTTTAAGAAAGAAACACCCATTATATACCAACCTACCCCCTGTGACGGTCTATGGATGGGTCGGATTGGAGAGGTCTTAGAAAGGGTTTCTATGGGGCAGTGCCTATGGCTCAAAGGAGTAGGGCACCGGCCCCATATACTGGTGGTGGTGGGTTCAAACTCAGCCCCGGCCAAAAACTGCAAAATAAAAAAATGGCTTCTATTGGTTTTCCTGCATTTGCTGATTTTCTTGCAATGTATGGACTCTAGTGGTTCCTATGTCTCGGGGCCACTGAAGGAATGAAAGACGGAAGTGAGCAAACAGCTCTGCCTGGTCCCTTTCTCCCTGGTCAAGTTCTGTCTGTAAAACCCATCAGACCAGCAGGCAGATAAAAACCTGCCATCAGTCATCTTCCGATTTGGGTGGCTGGAAGAAGGGGATTGGGCACACACGGTCCACTTGTTCTGCAACACAGCTCTGTCCTTGGGTGAGGAAACCTCAATCTCAGGTCACTAACTGCAAAAGCACCTTCTGTGCCGGTCCTGAGGGCATTGCTTTCAGGGAAGAAGCACACTGGTGGCACCCTGGCGGAAACTCCTGGGGGCCCAGTGATGGAGGCATCCTCTGTGCTTCCTGTTTACAATTGTTCTGATTAGAGATGAGGCCAAAGCAATAGGTCTAAATCACAACCAGGCCTCCCCCGGCCAGGGGCTCAGGGCTCTGCTGATTGTAATGAAATCATTAGCAGGACGGCAAGGTTAAAAGGGAGGAACGTGCAGGGCTGGGGGCTGGGGTCCACCCAGGGGTCTAATCATAGGCAGATGAAAATCAACTCCAGGATAAAATCCTTCCTGGCAGGAAGGACAAGTGGTGACACCTCTCTGAGCCTCAGTTTCCCTACCTGAAAGATGGGGTGGTAGGCTCATTAGGGCTCTGCAGAGAAACAACCCTTAGATGTGGACTTGGCTCGATGATGAGGAGGCTGAGAAGTCCCACGTCTGCCACCTGCCAGCTGAAGGCCCAGGAAAGCACGTGTGTAATTCCTTCCACATCTGAAACCTGAGAACCTGGGAGCTGATGGTGTAGGTCCCAGTTCAAAATCAAAAGGAGATGAGAAGTGATGTCCCAGCTCCAGAGGGCAGGCAGGAAGCCCCTTTCTCTGCCCTTTGTTCTAGTCAAGCCCTGAGACAGACTGAATGACGCCCACCTGTGCTCATCTCACCAGAACACGCTCACAAACACACCCAGAATGATGTTTAAGACATTTAATTGGGGCAACCCATGGTACAGTCAAGTTGACACATACAATTACCTGTGGCGGCAAGAAAGAAGCTTCTGTCACCGCAGGATGGGGGAGATGGAGTGGGTGAGACTGTGAGTGCACAGCCCGGCTCACCAGGGTGACAGAGCAACTTGGGCGTTCACTGACATCCCTGTCCCTGCTGGCAGCAGACTGTCAGTCCAGTCTGTCTGTCTCCCTCTTTGGGGGACACGCGGCTTCTGTGAAGTTCTTTGGGTTTGTGGACCTTCCTCCTGAGACACTCTGAAGGCCAAGAAGGGCCAGATCTGGTGGGGAAATGAGAGAGGCTTCCAAGGGACAAGTTCAGACAGTCTACAAAGAAAGAGCTTGGGAGAGAAAGATGTGGGCAGAGGAGGTTGAATCTGCCCTCGGGACTGGGGAGGGAGGTCAGGGATGGGGCTTAAGGGATCATGAGGGCCAGACAACGGGAGAGATGGGAAAAGGGGATGGCCAACAGTGGCAGGAAGTCAAGAACTGGGAACTTTGTGTCATTCTGGATTCTTTGGTCGCTAGATGAGCCCTGGCTGACCACAGAAAAAGGAAATTCCCTGGAAGCTTCACAGGACTGAGCAGAGGCTTGAGACCCAGGGCGAGGCAGGCTGCAGGCTCCAAGGCAGAAAGCACAGGGGGGCTCTTATAGCAGGAAGGGTCTGATCAAGGTGTTGCTTCTGGGTTGTGATGAAACGCCAACCATGTCAGCCTTTTTGTCCCTTTGCTTGGGATTCAGATCCCAGGGAGGGGGCATCTGATTGGCTCAGCTTGGTTCAGACGCCTCCTTCACACTGTGCACTTGTGTGTGGCACATGGAGCCCTGAAACCAGCACCCAGTGAAACCAGTGGAGAAGAGCAAGGCCTCAAAACAAAATTGGCATGTTAGGAAGGCGAAGGGATGCTGGGCCAGCCAAATGCCACATTCTTCTTTGATGTCCTTTGGAGAGCAGCAAATCGAGGTCTCTTAAATACTGTGTTGGCTGTTGAAACGTATATTTTGTATACATCACCTCTCTAAGGTGTAGGTCGCAGGCCCCCATGGATCGCAGCTTTCTTAAAGTTACTTTTCTTTTTTTTTTTTTTTGCCAGGGCGAGGGTTGAACACGTCACCTCCAGCATATGGGACCCAGGCCCTAGCCTTTGAGCCACAGGCGCTGCCCGAAAGTTACCTTTCTATTACAGGTATATAAGCTGCCGAGTGCTGTCACAGACACACGGACGCACTATGGTAGGAACACAGAAGCAGCAACCTGAGGAGCCCGGGGAGGCTTCCCCGAGGAGGTGATTTTTGAGTAGGGGCTAGCGCAGTGATTTTCAACTGGTGTGCCACAGAATTCTAAAGATCATTAATTAAATTATTTTTGAAAGAAGTTCAAAACACAGTAAATATATTCTTTTTATTACTTTTTTTTTTTGGATCAGCATAAGTTAAGTGTGCTGTGGAAGGTTAACTATAGGTTCAAGTGTGCCGTGAGATTTTTTAAAAAGTTGAAAAAACAGTCCTAGAAGAATGTGTAGAAGTTTACTGGACAAAACAGCTGACAGGTTCAGGTAGTCAAAAAATGTCTACTTATTTAGGATAAATCTGATTCTACTGTCCCACTTGGGAGAGGACCTAATATAGGACCTAATCAAATTCTGTTCTTCTTAGGTATTTGGGGCAAACTTTGGTTTTTCTTGCCACTTATATTTTCATCTAACCCAAACATCTCTGGTTATAATACAGATTTTTGTTGAAAATTTTTCTCTCAAAAAAAAAAAAAAAGAAAGAAAGAAAATTTATCTTTCTTTTTAATAAAAACATTCATCAAGACAAATGACACTCCTAGATTTTGAGGCAAGTTGTATAGGAGAAAAATTAGGATAAAGATCACTTTATAATTTATCAAAACAGGGTCTGAAAAGTTCTGCTTGTTCCCACATGTTTCCTGAAGGCTAAAAGAAAACTTTCTTAAGTCTGACATCTAGAAGCCAGCACCCTGCCCAGGATGGATGGTCCCAGTCACAAGGATGAGGACAAGCCACCAGGGCTGAGACCTACCCACCTGCCACTGCTCACAGGTCCCTAAGCATCAGCCCTCGGATGGCCCAAGGGATTTAGGCCAAAAAGTTCAAGCTATAACCTGGTAAAGGTGCTTACTGGATCTAAGTACTATGACTGCCTTGTTTATGTTTCTTAGTCCAGTAAAATTTAGGAAGGAAGGGAGGGAAGAAGGAAGGAAGGAAAGAAGGAAGGAAAGAAGGAAGGAAGGAAGGAAGGAAGGAAGGAAGGAAGGAAGGAAGGAAGGAAGAGAGGGAGGGAGGGAGGGAGGGAAGGAAGGAAGGAAGGAAGGAGTATGGTGGAAAGTGGAGAGGGACCAGAATCAGTGTAAAGAGACTTAGGATCACCCCGCACCCTGCTCCCTGATCTGCATCCCCACCACCCCAATCTCAGCCTTCCCCAAGCAAGGGGATACAGTTGGACCAGAGACATCACAGGAGAGAAGCAGCCGGCTTCCTGGAGGCTGAGGCTACATGCCTTAGGAGGCCAGGCCATGGGCAGTGGGTGCTATGGCAGAGGGTCCTGGGCTGGCAGGGACAGCGCTTCTCTCCCTCTTCCTGTCCCAGCCACACCAGCTTCCCTGCTTGCCTCCTGGCATTGACAGGCTTTTCCCAGGGAAGTCAAGGACCCCAGCCCAAGGTCTCAGACCAGGGTCAAGAGGTAGAATGTCTAGGCCAGGCCAGGGCTCCCTGCAGGCTGGTCTCCGGAAGTGCATCCCCAGACTCAGTCAGTTCACAGAGGAAAACCACATTTTGTTTAGTCTTCTCCTGGCCCAGCACGCCTGGTCTTTAATAAGCCCTGGAGCCAGCCCTGAGGGGGACTGGCTTTTATGGGCTCCAGGCGGCCCCTCCGGCTTCCCCCAGGCGGGGGCCTGACCTGCCCAAGGCTGATCAGAGTTTTCTTCCTGGTGTAGCCTCACCTGATGAAGAGAAACCCGGCCTCCCAGGCGCCTTCTCCTTCCCAGGAATGTGTGGGGTGGCTTCTTCAGTTTAAAGGACTCTCCCTCACTCCCTCACCCCCATTCCTGCTCCAAGGCTGACCCCAAATGAATGGGAACTTCTAGAACTCACTTAGCGTATGTCACAGTTAGCCAAATCATACTTGGGGTCTCGTCACCTGTGTGAGAGCTTTACTACTGCAGAAACAGCAATGGAGAGAGTGTTTCTCTTGAAGACGGACATGGAAGATTGTCCCCAGATGTGTCCCCAGGGCTCAAATCATAGCAGGTCCCACCTAAGACCATGGCTAACCCATAACGTGGCTCTCGCCAGCCCTGGGTGCAGGGGGGAGTCAGACAGGCCAGGGCTTCCTGGCAGGTTGTGACTTTCTTCCAAGTCAGGTCCCTGGTTAGAGCAGGAATCATTTGCAAAGGGTGATATTTCCCTTTGGAGCCACCTCTCCCCCTTCTGAACAGCAGGAGCTGCAGGAGTGAAGGAGGCAGGGAGTTTCAGGTGGTGTGGGGCGTGTTCAACAGGCAGGGAGGGTCTGGGGCCGATGGACCCCGATGGGATTCCTGGTTAATTGTCTGTTTAAGCACAGTGGGCCCTAAATACACATGCCCCAGCAAAACTATTGTCTTTATTAAAATATTGCACACTGAGAAAAATGCTTCTAAGAAATGCAAAGATGAAAATAGAAACCACCCAAAGCCACAGCACAGTGCTGCATGGGACGACCTGCGTACGGGCATCTCTCCAGGCCACAGCACCTCCAAATGAGGCCCAAGACCTCACCTGACCCTGACTGTCAACTCCCTGAGCATTGAGATCCACAGCTACACTTTAAAACAATGCCTGAGCGTCCCACCTGAGGCCCATAGTGCCACTGCTGAGATGGTGTCTGTTGATATTAAAATAAACAAGTAAACAAACAGGTAGACAAGTTCACAAAGGATGGAGAGGAAGGGAGCAAACTGTTAGGGTGTTCACACAGCACAGGGGGGGTATGAAGGGCATGCTCCTCTCTCCCAGCCCTGAACCCCCTCACAGGTGACTTCCTTTAATTCTCACAACAGCCTGATGTGGCAGCTGGCATTCTTCCTACTATATTTTACAGCTGAAGACACCGAGGTGCTGAGAGGTGGCCTGCCTTGCTCCCAGCCAGGTGCAGTCACCTCCAGATCCACCCAGTGCCCACTCTCTCTGCCCCTTTTCCCCCATCAAGCCACGTTAACAAGCGCACTCCTGTGTGTGTACGTGTGTGTGTGTTCGTGGAAACAGACCCAACTAGAGCACAATTCCTCCCTAAGCTGGCTCTCTACAGCCTCATTTCTCAAAAGCAACTACAACTGCCCCCCAACCCTGGAGCCCTGAGCAACACCCTCATCATAGGGCCCACTGGCCAAGAGTTGGGATGATAAGTTGGGAGAACTGGGCCACGACACACCTGCAGAGCCCCCCAGACCAGAATGCAGCCCATAAGGCCTCTCTTGTCTGTTCATTGCAGAGACAAAGATGTGAAATTTCATACCATGCTCTTGCTCAGCCTTCCTCAATAAGGCCCCGGGAAGGAGGAGGCCACTGCAGCACAGGCCCCTACCCCAGTAGGGTGGCCCCAGTTCTCTGCCTGGAACCAGTATCCCCTGGATGAACAACAGGTGTGTCCTAAAGAAGCCACCAGGTAGGACCATGGAGAACCAGCTACAGCACCTGGGTCTGAAATATTACGCTGTGATGAACAGGATTGCATACACACAATCAGCTATTTCTTAATAACAACAACAGTACTGCGTGCCCCATACGCCCGACGTCTTCAAGACACAGAAGCATAAAGTGTTTGCTCAGAACTTTACTCCAGCCCCATCCCAAACTCAGTGGCTGTGAGGACTTGCCCGAAGAAATGGCTTCCCTATGGGTCCTTTCCCCATCTATGGACTGGGGGATTTAAAACATTAGCATGCATATCCACGGACAGGGACTAGGGGCTCACACTGGCACCCACACTCTGGATGCTCAAAGGAACACATTTCTGACACGCAGCAGCATGATGAAGTTGAAATGCATTTATGCTGAGGGAAGGAAATCAGATACAGAAGAGGGCAAGCTGGATGATTCTGACGAAAGTTCTGAAACTCTAAGAACCAACCTACCAGGACAGGAGAGGGGGCGGGGCTTCCCGGGACGGGGCTTCCGGGGCAGGGCATGTTCTGCGCCTTGCTTACACAGTCGCCACAATTTATCAAACGCTGCGCTTAGGCTCTGTTCATTTTGTTGTATATAAATTATGCTTCAGTCAAGTTATTTAAAAAGTATTGACCAGTACTTTAAATATTTTAGCTAACACAATTTTTTAAAATAGGTGATCTAAGTGTAATAGGGTTTTAAGACAGAATTATTCCATTTTTTAAGTAAATTAGCATTTTTGTTTGTTGAGATGGAGTCTCATTCTGTCACCCCAGGCTAGAGTGCTTTGGCGTCATCATAGCTCACAGCAAGCTCAAACTCCTGAGCTCAAACTCATGGGCTCAAGAGATACTCCTGCCTCAGCCTCCCTAGTAGATGGAACTAGAGGCACCTGCCACAACACCTGGCTAGTTTTTCTATTTTGGTAGAGATGAAGGTCTCACTCTTGCTCAAGTTGGTCTGGAACTTGACCAGACCAAGGGGTCCTCATGCTTGGGCTTCCCAGGTGTAAACCAACTCACTGCACCCCTTTAAGGTGTTTAAGGCACTTAGCACGTAGTTTGACACACAGATGGGCCAGATATTGAGGACACCTGCCAGGTATTACAGAAGCCCCTGGATATACAAGGCAGGCCAAGGTGGGATCTTCAGGACTGGAAGGGGCTGTGTGAGCTTAGCAAGGGAGTGGATGAAAATGGGTAGAAAAGAGAAGAGAGCCAAGGACAAGCCCTGGGGCCCCCCAGCATTTAGGAACACCAAAGGAGACCAGGAAGAAATGGCCAGAGATGTGTAAAGAACGTTAAGGGTGAGTCCAATAATTTCTGAGTTTTTGGATTATGGGTGATTTCCCCCTCTATTACCAGCATATGTTACAATGAGAACACATTACTTTTATAAAATTCAAAAAAACAATTCTTATTTGTAAATTGTTTTCTTTCATATATCCCCATAGGATTATCAGCTCAGCATGTCATTTCTAGGAATGTAACAGAACCCAACCTCCACTCCCACCATTCACTGTCACTAGAAGCAGCCATATTGTGTTATGATCCCAACTTCCTCATTTCCTTTCATTGGCCCAGAGAAGAGCACAGGATTTGAGATGAACCAATCAGAGTCCTTCCCTGGAAATGCTCTTTGGATACCTGAAAGGTAGAATGTAAACCTTGGAAGTTGTTGATGGCCATGAGAGGCCAAGAAAGCCAGTCTTTCTAAAAAGGAGAGGATGAGGTAGAGATGCAGAGAAGAGAGGCACGCAAGCCCTAATTCCAGAGTTCCCTTGGCTTGGCCACACACCACCCCTGCAGCCTTCTATCAGATTCCCCTGTATCTGAAGCTGGTTCAGGTTGGATTTCTGTTACTCAAGACCAAGAAGCCTGGCAAACACAGCACCAGCCACATTCAGCCAAGAGCCATGCGCGTAGCACCCGCCCTGGGCTGGGTACAGGGATAGGCCTAGGTCACTGGCCTCCAGGGGTCTCTCTTCTGGTTGTCCACAGATGTTCTGCCTCATAGCACTTACGGTCTGGACTCGGAGGTCCACAGAGCACTTCCCTGCACACTACCTCTTGTTCTTCAGGACAACCCTGTGAGATGGGCCAGAGGAAGAGACAGTTTCGACAGACCCATCCCAGCCCACAGCTGTAAAGGGCAGGATGTTTTTGCCCAAAGCTCTGGATTCTTTCCACTGCCTTTTGACTTCTGGAAACTTCAAAAATATGGGAAATCGTTCTCACTGGGCTTCCACTCCTTGGGTGGGGCTCCTTCTCCTGCTGACGCCCACACTGTGCCAAATTCAGTGCCAACTCCAGGATCTGGCAGAGTTGGTACGTGCTGATTCACCAATCGCTGACTAGGCCCTGGTTGCATCAGGGGCACAGATGTGCCCGGCTTCTCATGGGCTTCAGGGTCCCCTCCCAGACCCAGCTCACTCACACCTGCACCACTCCCAGGGATTACAGTCAGAGCTGCTTGTCTAGACCCTGCTCCAGTGCCTTTGGGTCTCCATGACCCAGGCCCTATCCATAGCTGGGTGGATCACACCTGCACCACTCCCAGGGATTACAGTTGGAGCTGCTTGTCTAGACCCTGCTCCAGCGCCTTTGGGTCTCCATGACCCAGGCCCTATCCACAGCTGAAACCGGAACACCCTTTCTGTGCTACAGGTTGCAAGCCGAGAATCAGCCCAGGTGGTTAGGGGTGTCCAAGTGGCTGGATTCTCTTAAGGACAAGAGACCATGGATCTCCTTGATCTGTGACAGGGGTGGTGGTCCCGGGGGCTCAGGCTTTATGAAGGCTTTATGAAGGCTTTATGGAGGGCTCAGCCTTGTAAGATCTACGAGGACAGCTAAGCCTCTTGTCCACCAGTGCTCATGGCTCTACCTCTTGAGATGTCACTCTCATACCCTCCACTCTCCTGGAGCTTACAAAGCTGGGGGAGATGAAAGAAGCGCCACAATGACACATTTCACTAAGGGCTGTGAAGACAACAAAGGAGGCACAGTTTCCACAGACCTATCCCAGTCAGGGTCTGAGAAAGAACGGCTGGGACGGGCCCAGAGCAGCAGGGTGAAGGCCCAGGAAGCTTCCCAGAGGGAACGATTCAGATCAAGGGAGCTAAATGCCAGGGGGAGGCAGACATGGGGTGTCTGGAAGGAAAGCATTCCAGGTGGGGGCTGCAAGTGCAAGGGCTGTGCATGGGAAGGGAGCTGGGTGTGTGGAGGCCTGAGCAGGTGCACGTGGAGGGCTGAGGGGGCCCAGGGTCCAAGCAGGGAGCCGGTCCTGGAGAAAGGTAGAGAAGAGGCCAAAAGACACAGGGCTCAGGGCTGGGGAGGAGTTGGGGTTTCATCCTAAGACGGTGAGAAGCTTTGGAGTATTTCAGGAGGGGGCAACAGTGGTCACACTGACTCCCCTGGGAAGACTGATGAGGAGAATCTGGAGAGGGACCAGTGAGGGGTCCGTGCAGCTGTCTAGGGAGGGATGGTGGTGGCTCAGGGGAGAAGTGACTGACCCAGGACACTAATCATGCGCATGGCTGGGACATGATGGAGGAGGGAGGAGGAGGGAGGAGGAGGGATCGGGTGCAGCCTGGGCCACTCCCCACCTGCACGCTGCCAAAGGAGCCTCCTTGTTACTCAGGAGCAGAGCAAGCCAGAGGGAAGCTGTGTTTTCTCCATCTTTTCCTTTTTCAGGGTGAAAACAAACTTACCTTAGAAGGTGACTGTCCCAGGGTGGTGCCTGTGCCTCAGTGGGTAGGGCGCCGGCCCTGTATACCAAGGGTGGCGGATTCAAACCCGGCCCCAGCCAAACTGCAACAAAAAAATAGCTGGGCATTGTGGTGGGCGCCTGCAGTCCCAGCTATTCGGAAGGCTGAGGCAGGAGAATCGCCTAAGCCCAAGAGTCGGAGGTTGCTGTGAACTGTGTGATGCCATGGACAATAAAGTGAGACTGTCCCTACAAAAAAAAAAAAGTTAAAAACAAACAAATAAATAAAATAAAAAATAAAATAAAGGTGACTGTCCCAGGACTGCAGGGTGGCACATACATCAGGGCTATCTTTCTGCCAGGCACAGGCAGGTCCTATCAGAACAGAGATCTGTCAGCAGCAACTCTCCTGCTAAGAACCGAGCCTATTCTGAGCCAGGTGTACAGAGATATTCATAGTCTCTGCAGCCTGGTGTATGGCAGACTGGTGTCAGCCTGAACGCCTAGCAGCAGGGACTGGTTAAACCAAGGGCAGGGCCTTTTCCGACAGAATATTAGGGAGCTGTCAAAAAGGAGGCAGTTTCATCTAGTGGTTTGGAGCCATCGCCATGGTGTATGTTCACTGAGACAAAAAGAGAGGAAGAGAAAGAGGAAGGAAACTAAGGAAGGGGGGAGGGAAGGAAAGAGGAAAGGAGGGAGGAGAAGAAGGGAAGGGAGAGGAAGGGAGGGGAGAGGAGAAGGGGGGAAGGGAGGGAAGGAAGAAGGAAGGGAGGGGAGAGGAGGGGAGAAAGGAATAAGGAAAGAGGAGAGAAGAGGAAGAACAGGGGAGGGAGTAGAGGGAAAGAAGAAAAGTACAGGAAAGTACACAAGGTGTGCCTCTGTTTGGGTTAAAAAGGAAAAGGAGTGTGCACGCTTTTGCGTAAGGATTGCCTTTGAGAAACTGGTCAAAGGGTTGGTCCCAACTTCAGGACTGAATATGTGGGGTTAGAAGTGGGGGGAGCTTGCTTCTTTTGGTAGCATTTGAACTTTGCACCAGGCATTTGTTGTACTTTAAAAATTCCCTTACATTGAAAACTTTTTATTTTGAGACCAACGCAGAGTCCCAGGAAGTTGTAGGAAACACTACAGCAGGACCCTCTATCCCGTCCCCAGGGTCCCCAGTGGTGACGTCTTGATAACTCACAGCACCGCATCACAGCCAGAGTACTGACGTCCGTGCGCTCCACAGGCTTCGCAGCTTTAGACGTGCCCCTATGCGCCTGTGTCTGTTTTGTGCGATGCAGTTTTATCCCACATGTGGATCTGGGTGACGCCCACTGCAGTCAGAGCACAGCACACAGCACAGGGCACCACGAGGACCCCTCCTGCCACCCTCTGAGAGCTCACACACCTCCCTCTTCCCACAACAGCCCTGGCCGCCAGTAGTCTGCTATCTCTCTCTGTAATTTTATTTTTTCAAGAATGTTATATAAATAGAATCATACCAATTTACACCTTTTAAACTGCCGTGGAAAAAACCCATGTAAAATTTACCACCTTCCCCATGTTGACATGTGCAGTGGGGTGTGTTAAATATAGTCACGTTGTTGCTCATGTCGGACAACTGGAACTCTGTCCCCATCACACCCCCACTTCCCCGTCCCCCCATCCTACCTTTTGTGTCTATGAATTTAGCTCCTTTAAATGCTACATGCATGTGGCTCATACAACATCGGTACGTCTGTGACTGGCCTATTTCCCTGTGTCAGCAGCTGGCAGAACTTCCTTCCTGTCAAGACTTTATTGTGTGGAGACGCCAGTTTTGTTTATCCACAGCCGCTGGTGAGCATTCAGGTTGCCTCTTGACCACTGTGAATAACGTTGCAGACATCTCTTGGAGGTCCTGCTTTCAAATGTCTTGGTTACGTACCCGGAGGCGGCGTTGCTGAATCGCATCATAGTTCTAGTTTTAGCATTTTGAGGAAGGCTCATATCATTTTCCCCAGGGGTTGCGTCATTTACAGTCCCACCAACAGAGCTCAAGCTCTCCAACTCCCCACGTCACCACCAACACTTGTTATTTGGGGTTTTGTTTTTTAACAGTAGCCATCCTAATGTGAGCTGATACCTCTGTGGCTTTGATTTGCATTTCTCTGATGAGTGGTGATGTTGAATGTCATGTTTGGAGAAATGCCTACTCAGATCTTTTGCCCATTTTAAAATCAGGTTATTTGACTCTTTTTGTTATTGAATTCTCCTTATATTTGGATATTAACCTCTTGTCAGATATACGATTTGCAGATCTCTTCTCCCATTCTGTTGGCCACCTTTCCACTCAGCTGGTTGTGTCCTTTGATGAACGAAAGTTTCTAAATTTTCTGCAGCCCCAATCGTCTGTATCTGCTTTTTTGCCTGTGCTATTAGTGTCGTAGCCAGGATCAAAGGATTGTGACGCTTTCCTCCCATATTTTCTTCTAGGAGTTTTAATGCTTTGGGTTTTCTATTTAGACATTTAATCCACTTTGAGTGAATTTTCATATATGAGATAAGATAAAGATTCACCTTCATTCTCTTGCATGTGGATATCCAGTTTTCCTAACATGACTTGTTGAATAGACACAATCTGGGCGCCACAATCTGGGCGCCATCAGTCTTCAGCCTCCTTTCCATACCAATTGGGCTTGGCACTCTCATTGAAGGTCCTTTGACTATGTGGACAAAGGTTTGGTTTTGGACTGTATCACACGAGTGTCTCATTCCTCAGTATTCTGACTGTGCATCCCACTTTGTCCTAGGTGTCTGGTTTGTATCCAAGGAGGTGTGTCTATCCCCTAACCCCAGAGCCTGCAACTCTCCCTTTACTGGGAATGGGAAAAAGTCTTTGCAGATGTGGGCCCTAAATCCAATGGCAAGTGTGTTTTTAAGACACAGAGAGGAGGAGAAGGCCATGTGGAGACAGGCAGAGATTGGAGTGATGCTGCCACAAACCAAGGAATGGTGGCAGCCACCAAGAGAGAGAGAGAACACCGCCCTGCCAAAGGAGATAGAGAGACAACAGGGCCCTGCCAGCACCTTGATTTCAGACTCTGGCCTCTGGAACTGGGAGAGAACCCATTTCTATTGTTTTATGCCCCTCAGTTTGTGGAAATTTACTGTGCAGCCACAGGAAATTCATATAACCCATTTTCTCTCAAAGATTTGTTACACGATCACCCTTTCACAGAGGCTCTGACTAAATGTTTGATGGCAGCAAACACAGCCCAGCCCACAATCTGGGCGCCATCAGTCTTCAGCCTACAATCTCTGTGTGTGTGGGGGGGGGGGTGTCTTCTCCCTCCAGAGGAGTGACAGGTGGAGTGAACATGATGATGGAACTCCAGGGTGATGGAACAAGAGAATTGGCCCAGGAAAAGCCCGCTTCCCATGGGGGTAGTGTTGGGACCTAAATCATCACTGAGAGACCATCACACACATGTAAAAACAAAGAGATGCTTTTAAAAACAAGCATATACCCGGGTCACTCCACCCTACAGCATGGCTGGGGGAAGAGCTACCCCGAAGTGAAGCAAGTGGAGCTTTCTAAAGGGCAAAGAGGAATTTCACTGGGCCTTGTGTCAGGAGGGGTTTCCATTGGCTGAGCTGTTGTCCAGGGATGCTTTGGCACCACCTGATATGCCAGAGGTGCTTTAGGGTGGATTTATGGTTAGGGACTTTCCAGAGGAGGGTTGCCTGTCCACTTCTGATAGACTGGCTCCGTCTGAGCTGATTGACCTTGCCCAGAATATGGAGGGGAGAGCCAGTCTCCTCCTGATAGACTGATTCCTCCTGGGCGACCTTGCCCAGGAGGGGAGTGAGGAGTTAGTTCCAAGATGCAGTTACATTAATCTCTTCATTTTCAAATGGAGTTACATTAATCTCTTCAGTAGCAGCCACAGCCCAGGATATGTCAAGATCTCTTAGGGCACCCAAGTGTTCCTGGCCTAGGCCAGGGTGAGCAGGAGAAGCTGCTCGTGTTTGGGTGGCCCTTGGGTGAAGTGAGGACAGCTCCTCCATGGCTGAGAATATGTGCTGGACCTTAGTCCAGGTTGAGTCTCTGCAGGGTTTAGGCAGGGGACACCCAAAGGCAAGTACATCTGCAACCTGATGTTCACATGGAGGGGTCACATTTTCCTGCTTATAATATAGGGGCACAGATGCAGGGACCTCAGGACAGCTGTGCCCATGGCATTAGCAGACAACCCAGTGCAGGTAGGAGATGGGGGTTTGCAGACTCAGACTCTCAGCCTCTGGTGAGTTCCACAGCAGGGCTGGGGTTTCTCGAGGCCCTGTGCTCAGGGCACACGGGGACACCAGCCTCAGCTGCCACAAAGCCTGGATTCATTCTGCACCCCACCCTCGGACCCCCAGGAAGGCCCTAAGGGTGGGCCCTGCTGCCTTCAGTCCTGCTATGCTGACCTCAGCTGCACTGGGGCAGTCCAGTGGCTCCAGGGAGGGGCCCTTTCTTCTTTTAGCTTTCTTTTACTTATTTTCTTTTTAATTTTAATTTAAAAAAAGGAACATTAAAAAATGTAACAAGCCATGGGAAGTGCTTCTTTAGTACGATAAAGAAGAGTCGGTAGAGTCCCGGGGGCAGTGGAGCTGGGACGGCCTCTACTTCATGGGAAAGTCCTGATTTGCTGTGAGCCACATCCCCAGCCCTGCCCCCTCCCCCAGGCCGAGTGTCCATCCAGACCCAATGGTGGATAATGTCCAGGGCCCACAGGACAGCCCCAGGTTGGCTGATCCAACAGCCCTTGGAAGTCAGGGAGGCCCTGCTCCTTCCCACTTCTCCACTCTGTTACCCCAGACCAGACCCTTCCTGGTTCCTGGTTCCTGGCTGCCATGATTCTGGAGGGAGCAGAAGAAGGGTGTAGCCTGTGGAGGCCTGTTATCAGGGAGAAGACCACCCCCAGAAGCTCCAGTCAGTTCTACCCACCCCTCAGTGGCCAAGGATGGACCACAAGCCCTCCCCTAAACAGTCACCAACAAGGGGACCCAGAACACCGAGCGTAATCTACATCGTGACCAGGGCTGATCTCTTAGCTCCAGAGGGGGTCACCTGTTCAAGGTGCTGGACCCTCAGGCTTCATTGGGGAGCTGTTAGGATGGGACCGGGGGAGCTGAGGCTGACCCTGCAAAATCCTCAAGCAACACAGGAGTTAGGACCTGGAGGCTCAGTAGCAATGTAAGAAGGGAGCCACATGTTCTAGAAAATCCACTCACGCCCCTGCTGTTGTCACTGGGAACATGGCAGAATCTTCCAGGACGGTGTGTTCTCACTACTCAGGCTGTTCCTTGAGCCTCCAGATCTGCCTTCTATAGTCTAGCCCTGGGTTATTAACTGGGGACAACTTCCCCCCAGGGGACATTGGCCAATGTCTGGAGGAATTTGGGGGTTTTCCCTACTGGGAGGGGCGATTGGGACTGCATCACCCTGGTGAGGCCAGGAGTGCTGCAAACCCCCGCCATTTACATGGCTCCACCACAGAGGAGTCATCCAGCCCTAGATGCCAGCAGGGCTGAGGTGGAGAAGCCTGCTCGAGCTCAGGGATGCCACACCAGGTGTGAACACAAATGCATGCATGTTGTTACCTCTGGGCACACGTGGAGATGTTCAAATATTGTGTTAACAGAACACAAAATTTGGCCTCAGAACATAAGATCCAGATCGTGGCAACTCGACTGTCTTAGCGCTCCTTGAAGAAACCCTGTACTGTCTCACCTCTCACAGGGCCTTGGCACAAATCCAGCTCTGCCTCAGACTAGCTGTGTGTCTCAGGGAGGCCCTCAGCTCTCTGAGGCACAGCTCCCCCCATCTGTAAAAGGTCAAACCTTTGACTGTCGTTGTGAGGATTGAACAAGGGAAAAACCTAAAGCACCTGGCAGGAAATAGACCCTAAAGCGCTATGTTCCTTTCAAGAATTTTCTAATGGATTTTAGGCCGTTATCCTCATCCAAAAAGAGAGGCTACCACGGGGATTTGTGGTTTGCTAATTGGAATCAAAACACTGCTCCTGCTCTTACAAAAGTCAAATTACTCAAACTAGAATTGGTTTTAGGAGCTTTCTTAAAATTAGAAAGAGCTGACAATAAGAACTTTAAAGAAGAGTTGTGCAACACGGAGCTCGTGGGTGGGAAGGGGTCAGGAGGATGTCTTTCCTCTCGGGGGTTTGGGATCCAGGGATGTCACACTTTCTGTGATCTTTGCTGTGGGCTGCAGGCCAAGGTAGAGGGGCTGAACAAGAAGGAAGGCTGAGGACGTCCATGGCCACAAGCACCAAAGGGTGGGGTCCCCAACTCCGTGTCCCTGGGACCCTCTTGTAATATCATGGACACCCCACATTTTGGAAGAAACTGGCTACCAAACAAACTGCTTTCATTAAGCCCACTTATGTTGCTTTTCTTCCTCCCAATCAAGAACATATGTATTGGCCAGTTTGGGCTTCTGCTGGGACCAGAGAGCAAGGGACACAGGCAAGGAAGAGAGATTGAGACAGGCCCAGATTTGCACCCAGTGTCTCCACTTTGGTTGTGCACACCTGGGACAGGAGACGTCATCTCTCCACGTCTCAGCGTCCTCATCTGTACCATGGGGTATCATAGCAATGTCTCCTTCCAAAGGTGCTTAAAAAGATTCTATAAGACCAATTAAAGCCCAACATGATGACGCAGGTGAAGAATGTGGGCCACAGTGTGTGCCAACAGGTGTTTGTTAGTAAATGATCTGAGGTATATGTGTGTGTGTGTGTAGCTGGAACACTGCAGGGAAGATATTAACCCCATTTTTCAGAAAGGGAGACTGAGACGCCAAAAAGTGAGGCAACTTGTCCAAGGTCACACAGCCAGGACCTGGCAGAGCATAGGTGTGGTGGCGCTAGGGCACCAGGAGACACCAGGCTACCTGACCACTGAACGGAGACTGGGAGACTTCAGCGAGTTGCCCTCATTCCTGCCCAAAGCAAAGAGGTGGAGTTGTCTGAGTCAGGGCCGCCTTGTCCTGGGAGATGACCTTCTGCTCTTAGTGTTGACAACGGCTTACAGGTGTACACACCTGAGCCCACCCCTGCCCTGGGAGAAGCAGAAAGAGGCAGCCCTGTGCAGCCCTGTGCCTGGAGGACCCCCACACAGCCAGCAGAGGGCAGCAGCCTGCAAGGAAGGAGGCCCGTGCTGAGCAGCGGGCAGAGGGGCCGCCCAGACCCAGGCAGGGGTCCCTTGACTGTGTCCTGATAAAGTAACGACAGTGGGGACCCTCACTGCCTGATGAGCGGCCAGGCACAGTCCCTCTGGAACAATCACTACTGTGATGACCATGCCCCTCACAGCCTCCTCAGCCAGGTCCCAGCTCAGACAGGACACCCTGACAGTTCTGGGCACACAGCCCTGGGAGCCAGAGTCTCTCGAGACAGGTGCAGTTGGTTCTGGGATAAAAGACAGGAACTGGGATTGGGGGGCAGAAATTTACTCAGCAAGGTTCACAGAATAACGGCCCCCAATAGGTCCACATTGAAATCCCTGGAGCCTGTGAACATGTCACTTTACAATGAAAGGGACATTATAGGTGTGATTACATTAAGGATCCAAGGATGGTGAGTGTATCCTGGATTAACAGGCACAAGGCCTTACAAGTGGGGGGCAAGAGGGTCAGAGTCAGCAAAAGGCCACATGACAAGGGTCGAGTGACACTCCGGAAGGAAGACCCCGCCAGCCACTGCAGGTCTTGGGAATGGAGGAAGGGACCATGAGCCAGAACAGGCCAGAAAGTGGGCTCTCCCGAAAGCCTCCAGAAGGGACGCCTTGATTTTAGTCCAGTGAGACCATCTCAGAACTGTAAAGCCAGCTGTGCGGTTGTAAGCTCCCACGTGTATGGCAATTTGTCACAGCATCCAGGGAAGACCCCACCAGCCACTGCAGGTCTTGGGGATGGAGGAAGGGACCATGAGCCAGAACAGGCCAGAAAGTGGGCTCTCCCGAAAGCCTCCAGAAGGGACGCCTTGATTTTAGTCCAGTGAGACCATCTCAGAACTGTAAAGCCAGCTGTGCGGTTGTAAGCTCCCACGTGTGTGGCAGTTTGTCACAGCATCCAGGGAAGTTCAGGCACCCAGCCCCCCACCCCACACACACACCAGTGATGCCAGATCTTCAGCCTGAGCCACCACCTCAGAATCCCATGGGCAGAGCCCCGGGTCCCAGCAGGCATCTGCAGGGCTGGTCACAGTCAGGCCCAGGTCAGCTGTCCTTCACCTCAGCAGGGCCCAGTGGGGAGGCTGCCCATCCAATTGTCACATCCTGTCCCTCCAGTCAGAGTTCTTACACTTTCCTCATCTCTTCCCCTTTTCCTGTGCCTCCCAGAGTCATTCATCCCTTCAGTTCTTCACGGATACTCAAGCGCTTACTGTGAGCCAGTGTGCAAGGTCGGGTCCTGAGAGGAGGCAGGGGGCATCACCCAAGGCTTCCTGGAGGAGAGGACATCTTAATGACTGGGAGGAGCCAGCAGACAATCACCACGGCCTGGGAAGGGCTGGCAGGCAGAGAAAGTGGCCTTTCTGGGAGGCAGGCATAGTGCGGCCAGTGCTGGGACGAGGGCTCAGAAGGAGGGGACTAGGAGGGGTTGGACAGTGACATAAGGAGCCCAGAGGAGCACTGTGATGAGTGGGCATAGACTGAGGCGGTCCGACCTGGGTCAGATCCCAGCTCAGACCTGCTGCAAGGCTACAGAAACGGATGCAACTTCCCCGAGTCTCCGTTTCTCATCTGCAAAATTGTCTTAGCATTGCACATAGCAGGCGACCAGGCCCTCCTGGCCTAGGGCTGGGCGGCGCGCAGACCGGAGCGGTAGGCGGTGGCCTGAAGGTCTGTAAGCGGCTGAGCCAGGACAAGTGTGAAACTATCAAAGGGCTGGGCTCCCGGCAGGTTTCCAACTCCCAACTGAGGAAATCCCGATGGCCCACCAGAGGGCGTCACAGCCGAGGCGCACACGGTGCTGGACGGGGACCCACATTCCCCAGCAGGCCCCCAACACACTCACACATGTTCCCCATTCATACATGCCCACGCTCACACCCACTCAGAAACACGATTGTTTACACTCACACCATGCACTCACACAGAGACAGTCTTATGCACGTGCATGTGAGCACACGCACACACGCCAGGAAAGCCTGTGAGCCTCCTGAAAGGGACAGAAGGTGTTCACCACCACCCCCTAGAGCCCATCCTGGCCCTGAGTGACTGGTGCCCACAGGTTCTCAGACCAGCCAGGAGGGTCACAGATTGGCCAGGTGACTACCACGTCTCCAGAGGCCTGCGTACCCCCAAGGACCAGGGGACAGTGCCATTGCTAGGCAAGGACATGTCCCCAAGGGGTCAGTAGCACAGCTGGAATCGTCCCCTCCACACAGCAGGCCCCACTCCTCCTCCACACAGGCCCCCACGCACAGTTCCCAACACACGCCTGTATAAACCACAGCGACGCCGCCTGTCTCTATATAAAGACTCGCTCAGGGCCAGGAAGACGCCAGGCTCTGTTTCTGCGTCACCTTTCATCCTGGCTCTATGACGTAGGTGCTATTAAGTGCTATCATTATGCTCATTTTATGGACGGGAGACTGAGTCTCCATGGCTGCAGGCAGGTGCTGAGAATAGCCCAAGAATTGAGCTAATCTGAATCCGTGCCAGGTTGCTGGCCCTACTCTCCACAGGTCCCTGGGTTGGTGGGGCGCACCCAGAAGCTTGGCACAGAGGCCAGGAGCCCAGGCTGGTGTGAGGCAGACCCTGCCCCCCCGCCACAATGGTGACAAGCCACCCTGGCTCACTGGTTCTGTGGAGGGAGTGGGGGTGGTAGGTGAATGTGTACCTGTCCCCTAGCAAAAAATGACGGCCTAGGTAATATGACTGCTTGTGCCTGTGAAGCACCCGCTCTGTGCAGGCCTACCCGACATGCACACAGATGCTGTCTAACCCACACTGTCACCTGTGAGACAAGCACGATTGTAATCCCCTTTCTAGAGGGAGAAACTAAGGCACAGAGTAGTTAGGGATTGGCTGGACCTGGGACTCAGAGTTGAGCCTCCTCTCCTACTAATGACCACAATATGGTGGCTTAAAGTGACACAAATGTACGTCTCACAGAGGTCAGGCCCAGTCTCAACACAGCTCTTCTCTGACTCGCAGTCTCCATGGTCCCTTCCTGCCACTGACTTTCTTGTCTCCATCTTGCTCTCCTTGTTTCCCTCTGTGGGTCTGTGTCTCTGTGTGTCTGTGGGTCTGTGGGTCTCTGTGTCTGTGGGTCTGTGTGTGTCTGTGTGTCTGTGCCTCTGTGTCTGTGGGTCTGTGTCTGTGTGTCTGTGCTCTGTGTCTGTGGGTCTGTGTCTGTGTGTCTGTGCCTCTGTGTCTGTGGGTCTGTGTCTGTGTGTCTGTGCCTCTGTGTCTGTGTGTCTGTGCCTGTGGGTTTGTGTGTGTCTGTGTGTCTGTGTCTGTGTGTCTGCCTCTGCGTCTGTGTGTCTGTGCCTCTGTGTCTGTGGGTCTGTGTGTCTGTGTCTGTGGGTCTGTGTCTGTGTGTCTGTGTGTCTGTGCCTATGGGTTTGTGTGTGTCTGTGTCTCTGTGTCTGTGGATCTCTGTCTCTGTGTGTGTCTGTGTGTCTGTGTCTCTGTGTGGGTCTGTGCCTCTATGTCTGTGGGTCTGTGTCTGTGTGTCTGTGCCTCTATGTCTGTGGGTCTGTGTCTGTGTGTCTGTGCCTCTGTGTCTGTGGGTCTGTGTCTGTGTGTCTGTGCCTCTGTGTCTGTGTGTCTGTGCCTGTGGGTTTGTGTGTGTCTGTGTGTCTGTGTCTGTGTGTCTGTGTGTCTGCGTCTGTGTGTCTGTGCCTCTGTGTCTGTGTGTCTGTGTCTGTGGGTCTGTGTCTGTGTGTCTGTGTGTCTGTGCCTGTGGGTTTGTGTGTGTCTGTGTCTCTGCGTCTGTGGATCTCTGTCTCTGTGTGTGTCTGTGTGTCTGTGTCTCTGTGTCTGTGTGTCTGTGTCTCTGTGTGGGTCTGTGCCTCTATGTCTGTGGATCTGTGTCTGTGTCTGTGCCTCTGTGTCTCTGGGTCTGTGCCTCTGTGTCTGTGTGTCTGTGCTTCTGTGTCTGTGGGTCTGTGTGTGTCTGTGTCTCTGTCTGTCTCTGTGTCTCTGTCTGCCTCTGCATCTGTCTGTCTCTACGTGTGTCTGTGTGTCTCTGTGTCTGCCTCTGCGTCTGTCTGTGTGTCTGTGTGTCTGTGCCTGTGGGTTTGTGTGTGTCTGTGTCTCTGTGTCTCTGTCTGTCTCTGTGTCTCTGTCTGCCTCTGCGTCTGTCTGTCTCTACGTGTGTCTGTG